>VBVQ01003846.1:0-17036 GCA_011636635.1 Tetramorium simillimum
ATTTAATCGAGATAAATTAGTTGTATATTTCATAAATTCATTTATTGCAAATTTTTTATTGAAAATTGAATTGAAGTAAAATCTAATTGTATTTAAAATATATAATAAATCTAATATCTCAAGTAGCAAGTTAACGTTATTTGTCGTCAACAACGTTATTTTAACGTCGAAATGATAAATATATAGCGTCAGCTTGTTACCTGGGATATAAAATATAATAAAATTAAAAGAAATACTAAAGAAAAATGAAATATATAGAAACAAGTGAAGATGTAATCATAATTTTTTTTTATTCATTACTAACGTGCACTCGTCGTACCATAGGAACGTCATATATCAAGTTTAAGAAGGCATTTGTTATATGGACGAATGTCCTTGTCCATGCAATGATTTTATGATTAATTTCTTTTAACAACCATGACGTGTCTTCTATTACTGGAGAAGGTTCTCTTCTGAAAAAGAAGATAAAGTGTATGATTTTAAAAAGAAATTCACTTGACTTTACAATTTTATATCTTAATTTATACAAGTTTTATTTATTTTAAAAAGTGATTGTTTTCTTAGCATAAAACATAAGTCATATAAAGATTGTGTAATAATTTATGAAAGTATTGATTCAAGATATCAAAATCATATTTTATCTTTATGAGTACATATATTAAATAAACTTAGTAGCAATTTATTATTATAAAATTTTAATGGAATTTTATTTTATATTTTAATTTCAAGTCATGTTTTCAAATAATAGTATCTCTCACTATATATACCTTCTTATAATATATTTTTATAATATAGCATTTACCTTTTGTTATCCAATTGCTTCGTTTGATTCGTGTAAGTGTACATATAGCATGCTGGATAAGAACTCGTAGTTTTTATTCGATGAAATTTCCCTGTTTCGACAGGAATCGATTTTTTCTTCGACACAGTGATCACATCCATCGATTCTTCTTCACTGTAAATTACCTCACCTTCCAGCACTGTTAAAGAAACGTTCGTAAAATCGGTGGATATATAGTTTTCCAAGTACATCCCTGGAAAGTCGGCTACGAACAACACATCCGTATAATTCGACCAAGTAAATACGTGCTGCTCAATTTCATCCATTTTATGTCTGAAAGCCACAAAAATAGAATTGCTAGAATAAAAAAATAAACGAAGCTAAGCGTGATTTTAAATGCATATTTTAAATAATTTTCTACAATATATCTAATAAATTAATTTAACGACTATAGATAGACAGACGTACCGATAGGAATTATATTGCGTGAGTAACGGCATCAGGAACGAAATAGGCTTAAATGGATGCCAATCGACCGTCAACATGTCGACGTTAGGATCAAATATTCTCTGTTGAAATCTGCCGTTTAGTGAACACCACACGTCCATGTAGATGCTTAAATTCATAGATAGTTCCATCCATTTTTCCTTATCCCCAGATTGATGATCGATCCTCAACGCTTCGTGTTTCCGACGCATCAGATTATCCTGAATTTACACACGGACAAATCCAATATTGAATATTATATATTCAATAATAATAATAATAATATATATTCAATAATATAAATAATAATGATTAATAAGTTAAATAGCTTCATATGTGATATAAAAAAAGAAAAATTAAGAATTTTAGATATTTATTTGTGGCACCTTTAAGCATTGCGAATATTGAATCGCCATGTCCCCGTGCCTCAGCCATCGATCTCCCTGCACCCACGCGTCAGGGTCTAAATATCGTACCTCGTTGTTTGTGTTATCGTGCACTTTGATCACTACGAGTATAGTGTCCCAGGCATGAACCATCATGTCCCAGGAATAACCATATAAACCAGGTACCCAGTTGTTATATCCCTGAGATACAAAAGGGTTCCATTTTCATAAAAAAAATAAGGCGATCATACGACAATTTATATAAATTTAGAAAAATTTGCAATTAAAATTGTTTTACATATTGTATATCATTTTGCGGAATTAATTTAATTGTGAAATTAAACGTATCAACGCTATTTAAAAATATAATTACTATTTGTATGAATGTGAAAATTTGTATGAATTTGAAATGATACGTTGTAATAATAATAATATTAATACCTTCGTTATAAAGTGCGAGTATGGCAGAAAAAACTGCAGTAAAATATGGCACAGCAATAGCGATGCTACAAATTTTTGTTTCCTTGTAGCTTTCGATGATCGCTGAGCTTTTCGAGGTTTTTTGTAAATACTTGTCGTTTCTTTTTCATTGAGCTCAAGCGAGTTCTTAGATAATCGCGTATCGTTATCTTTTTCGTCGGTTTTCTTATCAGATTTTGATTTAATAAAATAATTTTCATCTTTTTTTTCGCTCACTTTTTCTGAAAATAGATGTAAATTTTGTATGTGTGTAATTGTATTTTAAACTCGTATTAAATCATTATTATGAAGGAGATATTATTTACCTTCATGTGTCGCTTCATTACATGAAATTTCATTTGAAGGCAAATTTACGAAGCATTTGGGCTTCATAGAGTATTTTACTTGATCAGTCTTTTTTACGATTAAATTTCGATTAATCGATAAAATCTTTTGCTTCTTTCTAAAGAAGAATCTTAATCTACGTGGCCAGTCTACGCTACAAAAGAGTGGCATTGTTGCCAGGCACACATATGGAAACATCCCTGAAAAGATCTTTTCTCAAGCCTTTTTCAAAATTTTACATAAATAATAGTGCACGAAGCATCTTTGAATATTCTTATTAACAACATTTTCTTATTCTAAATTTCTGTTTATTTTAAATAATTACCTATGTTAAATAGTCTCGAGTTCATGAAATGAAAAGCTGTGCAGAAGATCATGGACGGTATGCGTGTTTTCTCGAGCAGCATCCAAAATCCGACGGACAGATCGAAGATGAAGGAGAACCAATGGACGATTAGAAAGTCGGTCTGTTCAGTAGACAGAAATATTCTGAAAGAAAGCATTTTCTTCATAAACACACCTGTAAGTCAGAAAACAATCCTATCCTTATTTCAACAGCACAATTTTCGTTCGCTACAATTCCTGACTTGAATAATTTTTATTTTGGTTTCGAATAAAATGAATTCTACTTACGTAAATGGGAAAAATACCCAGTGTCTAGATAAATTTGTCATTGAGTAGCCTTCGAGCCATTCTCTGCCGGACTTCTTCAAGCCGGCCAAGAAGTAAAGGGCGAAGAATTGAAATTTCAAGATAAAGTAATTCCAGTACGGCACGAAATGCCCATCCCGTGTCGCGTTACTTGCATCTAACGCGCTAAGGAAACGACAGCATATTAAATGTCACTGGCGACTAAAGTGCGTTGGAACGAATTAAGGGAATGCACGACTCGACTTACAAATATTTGTTCGCTTCCGTTCCCCAGAACAAAGTGGCCACGATGCCGTAAAGATAGGTATGATTGTTCCAGTAGCTCTTTTCCAACAGAAAGATATACCAATAAGGCAACACGAAGCAGGCGCACGCGATCTTGAAGTGCAGACCGAGCGCGATTCCGAAGGCACCCATCCACATCACCGCGTATATCATTATCATCCACGGCAGCGATGGTGGTTTCATCCCGTGGATCAGCGGGAAGTGACAATCCCACGAATCTCCCCATTTTATATCGACGTTTGCGAATCCTCTTTCCTCAACGACGTCTATCACCATGCACAGACCTGAGAAAGAAGATTTGCCATTGAATTTTCAGGATGTACCATTGAAACCTCGCAGTCAAGTCGAAAAAGAGATCGATTGCGATTTAAATTGTTCTGTAAATTATATAAAAATATTTGCCTTAAAGTGACCTTAAATGTTGACTCTTAAATATTTCATCAGGCTTGATTGCACACTGTACAAACGTTATTAAGATAAAGACGCTCGCAAGTAATGCACTTTTTCTACGGGCGATATAGAATCACGGTCGTGCTTTTATTGGCTCGAGCCATTAATTCTCATGACTGCTTTAATAGGTCTTAAATCGTGTCTAGTTCTTACGATTCAAATTCTTCACTCCGTTTATAAAGTGTTGCGATGAGTAGGATTAAACTGTATGATAACAGCGATAGGCCAATGTGTGATTTGTGGAAAATCAATATATGAAAAGATTTTTTCAATCTCAATGCCAATAACATATCATTACGATATAAATAATGTAATTAAAATTAAGTAATCATTCTTTTATCATTCTAATTATTTCAATTGTAAGGTCTTCGGCAAATATATAAAAAATATTAACGATTGTGTCACAGTCGCAATAAACAGTAATTTAGATAATACAGTAAAATTTTTTATATAAATATATTAAATGTAATTTTAAACATTAAGTATATAATTAGCAAAATGTTTGTCAAATATTTAAATAGTTTTTTAATTTGTGACCTTTAGTTTGTAATTATGAAATTATATAGCAATAAAATTATCACATTTGCTTACCAAATAAAGCTCTAGCCACTCCTAAACTGGCTGGATCCGTCGGGCGATATAGAAACTGAATGAATTTCTCAAAATTTGACACATCACTTATTTTAAAACCAAATAGTCCTTCGAAGTTGTTATTGAATTTCAATGATGACCAACGCTCAGACACGAATTTCATGAAACTTTTTACGAATGATTCATCGTTTGGCGATGTAGACGGACTTTTCGTCGATTTATTTTTTTTTCTCCACATACCACCGTTTCCAATTCTGCAAGTAGAAAAATAGATTTCTAATTAATTTTATTTTTAAATTGTTGGGTCTTTTTAATCTTACCTGAAGTTATCAAAATTAAGAAAACATATTTAAAAATTATATTTTAATATCAAATGTAAAATACATGATCGAATTCACAATAAATGTGACAATAAATTATTTTAACATTCCAAAATGAATTTTCAAACAATTTTAAACATTTTATTTTTTTTGTCAGTATATTTTTTTATATTATCTTTACACTATTTCATAGAGATAGTTATGATTATGAATAACGATTTAAAGAAACATATAAATAATTATTCTATTTAAGCTTGTTACACGGGATGTTAAAGTTTTTTAATTTAGAAAACAATACGTGAAGACAATATGTAGGATATAATGATTCTCTAAAGAGCGAGGTATATTCGCAAGTGATAAATTTTTCCAGGTACTTACTTCTGTTAATTTATAACAGGAAACTAGTTGTAATGTACGGTAATTGAATGAATTGTGGCCGCTGCCGACGAGCAAATCACACTTTCGTCAAAGCGATTTTATAATATTAAATAACATTCAATTTAGTTATGTGCCACTTCAACTGACTCAAAATTTGTACCGTCGAGTTAACTTAATCAATTAATTAATATCAAAGAAATTTAATATATCTCTACATCGACACTTCCATTTAACCGCAGTGCAGATTTGGTTTTGGGATTTTGGGAAATTGCACGTGCGATGATTATCGAAACGATTCTCGCGCATGCAGAATATGTTGCACACCTGTCACGTGTTTCTCCCTCCAGAAAGCCGACGCGGTTTCGAATGCATGGATTTTTAGAGGACGAGACGAAGGGAGATGAGAAGCGCGAGTCATACTTGATACCTGATTCTCTTGACGAACGGAGATGACACTGTGAGGAGTCGGCCGCCGAAATTGGAAGATAAGATCTTCTTCACTCTTGATAGCACTGTGTGGAAGGCTCGTCAGCTTCTGTCTGGAGTCTGGAGAAGGAAGAGAGGAGCACTTCGCGCCGGTTGTTCCAGAGGTTTAGAGTAGGAATACCGTCGCCAGGCAACGTGGCACAATTATTGACCCGCGCCCGCGCAATAATTATACTTCACTTTCTTCATTCTGCATGCACTAGGATTTCGCTGATAAATATTATCAATATCTTATCAAAAGCGAAGGAAAATCGGAAAGTATCGGTTGTCGAATAATTACAATTTAATAAAATTCGAAAGATTTTTCTGAAATATTTTGTAATATCCTTTTCGTGCTTATTGTCAACGCTACCATTATAAATGCTTTATCAAATGATGCAATGATACAAGAATAAATAGTTTCAATTTAATTACTTTTATTAGTGAGCAATAAAATTAAGATAGAAAAAATTACAAATAAGAATAAAATATTTATCTTAAAGACAAAATAATGCTGTCTCATTAAAAAATATCGTTTAAACATTTATTTTTAGATTGTTCGAAACTTAATTAAACAACTCAGATTCAAATGTATTGTAGCATATAAGTCCGATGTCTTCTATATATAGAATATATGATTCATAAGATCTCATTAGCAGTGTCTAGATTACGCTTATGAGCTATATTACTTTATATGTTACTCACGCAACGATCGCAGCTTAAGCAATTATTGTTTCTAAATTGAATCGCGCACTTTAATCACATTTCCTAATTAAGATTTAAAAAAAAAAACATCTTTCCAATTATTGAACAAATGGTTTCAAGATAGGTATTTCTGGGAAGTTCATGAAAATTAAAACATTTTAAATTAATTCCAGATAGCGGGCCAGTAAATTAAACTCAAGACGTTTCTTTTCTCCGCGATGGAAATATCCGGAGCAGGATTAACAGCTTCCGATGTACGATTGTTATCGACGAGCAATTAAGTTGCTTTTTTGCGTTGATTATATCGCGATGCGTACCGCGCGGGAAGATTAAGAAATCGCACGCACGATTTGCAATAATAATCTGGACTCGGAAGATTCGCGACACTCGCGGATTCGCGATAACGAATTCCGGCGACTGGCGAAAGGCGGCGAAGACGATCTTCTTGTTAGTGCCGTATCTACGGGCTGCTGTATCAGAATACACAGACTGTCTTCTCCGTTGAGAGAAGCATCTCCTTCGCCCATTCGCCCCGCCGCGCGCGTTCAGATACAACTCGCGTTATCTCTGCTCGCTAATTTTGCTCCATAACTGGATTCTTAACGAGGCAACAAATGAGGCACGCAGGCTGGTTGTAAGATTTTGCTTTATGTTTTGTCTACAGGATACGTATGTGAGGGAGAGAGAAAATATCTTAAAAAAGTAAGATATACACAGCTCTCCTGATTTTTATTTTAAGAGTAGATTGGCCGACGAATCTCCGAGGTCGAATTTCTATCTCGGGAGAATTTTTTTCGACCACTCATTATACGGACGACTATTTGATTACCATTAATTACTTTTCGTTTCAAAATATTTGTTCGCATCCCTTTTCAAATTGATAAAACCCAGGTGCTGCAATAAAATTTACATGTTGCATACGACAGCAATAAATAAGTGTACATAGTAAATAATGACTCTTTCACAATGGCCGAGATTATTTAATCGTCGCTGCCCGGAGCCGCTGAATCGGCACCAGGAGCCTTTTCGATCTCGCAGCTGGGGCGTTTTAATGAATGGACGTTATTTCGCGCGCTGTACATATATTCCCAACGGCCGTTTTAGGGCTGTAAAACAAAAGACTGATTTATTTCAGCACGCCCCTCAATCTGTCTCCGTGGACCACTTTTGATTAGTGCTGCCTCTTCAAGTTTCGGCCTTCTGAAACCGTCTCGTGACGGATTTTACCCCGACGGGGTCACCTGGCCCGATTTGAATGTACCAAAATCTGGTCGTACATTACGTTATGATTTTATTAATACGTTTTTATTGATACGAACAGAAGAATTAATATAATTAATAAGAAAATTAATTGTTAATACATAAAATTGCAGATAAATTATATTATTATTAGGAGAAAAATTGTAAATAAAAGAGATTCTAGAGAATTGCTATAATTGCTATGAACTATTTTACGATAATTATTTTGCATTCTAATAGAACAATAAATAATAGAACCATGTCATAAAAAAGTCGATTATATCAGTCAATTGAGGCTGACATGTGTAATGCGTATCTCAATACTGATTATCAAGTTTAATCAACTTTATGACGCTTGTTTTCAACTTTCAGTCGTCCAAACATGATAAATTAAATCGCACGTGTCAATCTTCGCGAGATTTTTGTTAATTTTGTTCATGTATATTTATGTTTATAATTTTAATCTCACAGATTTGTATTGGCAAAAAAGATGCGTTCTTGCGTACGCTCGTGCGAATGTCTCGCGTTTCCTTCCGTCGGACGACAAATCGAGTTCGAAATTTTCAGCGCAAGTGGGGAATTAATACCAGTATTAGTTTATTCCGGCACGGGCCACCCCGTGTATTTGCCGAGCGTATTTATTTTGGAATTCGAGCGGCCGCACCTGGAATTGAGAACAGGCGAGGGAGAGAGAGACAGAGAAACGGAGAGACGCGGAGAAGCGGTCGCTGACATGTATTTGCTCAGCTATTTATCACGGTTTATTATTTCCCATTGTCGGCGAAGTCGGCATATTGATGTACGAGAAGGGCCAAGGCGAATCTCTAAAACCGTGTCCGATCGAATTTGCATAGAGCGCGCAGGGTGCATCCGATTACAGGCCCTATTAATTGGCGGTCTCGCATTGTTCTCGCGACTCGTGGGGCCCGGTTTATCCATTTCTCGAATTACTGACTTATTCTTTTTCGGGTGGGTTCGATCGAACCCCAAAATATCAGAAAATACTTGTCTTGGTAATGAATATCGACGTACGTATACATAACAACTTTCTTTCACACACTGAAAGAAAAATATAGTTACCTTTGGATCCAACCACAATTTTAGAGTATATTTTAGAGTATATTTAATAATTATTAACATAATGTTGCATATAGTTAAGTTAATCAATTTATTGTTAGAAATACTATAAAATTATGGTTGGGTCCAAAGTAACTATATTTTTCTCTCAGTGTATACTTGCATTTACAAATTTTTACATATTGCATTATACATATATTCTCATAATTATTATTATAATTTATATTTATAATATATTTATAAAATCATAATATTATAATTTTTATAGTTATAGTTAAAATTTTCATAAATCAATGTATTTATAAGATTTGAATGAGATTGTTAGATTGTTATAGTATGTACAAGCATTTTGATGAAAATTGTTTGTCAGAAAACCAAAATTTTTTACACTACACACAATATTCGTTTAGAAATTAAGTAATATAAGGATCCACATTATTTTGCAAGCTACTTTCGATATTTCTGAGAATAATTCGGTGAATATTTATTGTTATTGGCACTTCGGATCACGGACTCTTGTGTAACAACGTCGAGGGACGGCTGCCAAGAAAGCGAGGGCCGCGAGGTGAGGAAGAGGGGTGGAGTTAGATGGAGTGGGCAAAAAATCGGGCATAAAATTAACAGTATACAGTCTGCAGAATGCAGTTTGTTGCTCGGCAGTAATATTTCACGAAGGTCTCCCCTGCGGGGCAGAGTGGGTTCGTTCTCCAGGGGAGGACGCAACAATGGAACCCTTTACCGTGCCCCCGGTGCCCGGAGCCAGCATCCATACATCATCATTCATACTGAAAAAAAGCTGGGGGCACCTTTGCAGAGCGCAAAGGTTGGGGGATGGCGGAACTTTCGAGGCACCCCGAGTATTCCGCATCAAGTATTTTGCGAGCGTATCTAGAGATTACGTCTTGTCTGAAAGTAAACTTTAGCGATTTGCGAAGTTATGTCCAAAAACTTTGCTCGTTCTTTGTCGCGGTACGAAAACAATTGCCATGCTACTTTCCATATTTCAAACAGTAATTTAAATTTTAAACCATTTTAACTTAATATAAAAAAAATGTATGATTATATATTAAAAATAAAATTTCAAATATTATATAGAGACATTTAAATATTATAAATTATATTTAAACAACGTTTTTATGTAAATTGCGTCTTAAATTAATTATTTAACAAATACATTTATTTAAATACGCTTAACGTCTAACTTTGTCATTTGTCTTTGTTATACTAATTTTTTATATTAAAATTAGGTATATGACAAATGTAATGTTTCACGCAAAATCCACAGAAGAGATGTGACGTCTTTCATAAAAATTGCGGCGTATTATTTTTGTGGTTATTGCGTTTTTGGAAGCCAAACTTTACCCCTTCGAACGGACACGCCTTCTGGAAATGAAAGGATTGTAAACCATAAACAATGACGGGTAAAAGTCACCACGGCAGGCCGAGAAACGTGCGAAACCGTAATCGGCCGAAGGGAAGAGACAATCCACAATCGTTGAAGGAAGATGCCGCGATCAGTTGGACCCGGGGCTCATCGATCACACGAGGAATGGCAGCGCCTCGGTATCGAGAACTCGACTCGGCGTGAAGTGTGAACGGATAAAAAGAGAAACGCGCGAGAGACAGGCGTAATCCGCTTTCCGAAACGAGGCAACCCCTTCGCAGACGACGACCCATCGGTCGTGTCACAGCACGGGTGACTGATTGTAAAACCATGGAGTAACCCACAAAGGGTTTGCGACGCGAGCCGAGCGACAGAGAGGCGAATGAGAATGCAGACTGCAAGAGGGAGAGGGTTTTAAAATTGCGCCTCGTAATCGACGTGTAATCCTCTACAACCGTGACAGCCCGGACATAATGCGCGCAACGAGAGATGACCAGTTTGTTTTCTCTGGTAGATAATGGGCGACGCTGAATGGCGGTTTATTCTGTTAACCCTTGGCGACGGGAAAGTGGCGCGGTGGGCAGTGTAAGCGCTATAAATGGAAATTTTTATATTTCACTTGGAAGTTGATATAAATGCCTTCACACGTCAAGCGCAATGACATTAAACTTTTTCCCTTTTTAAGTCAAGCTGAGCCTCTCAACACAGTCTTTGTATATTCACGAAGGGATAAGAAAGTTTTAAGAAAATCAACTAAACCAGATAATAAAATTCAATATTGCTATTTCACGGACAAGTTTTCGCCAATTAATCTTAATTGCGATTTGAATATATTGTGTCTTGAATACATTATTTTAATTACATTTAAACGCTATTTACGCGTAGGCAGATAAACACCTGATCAATATTCCGTTCGATTAGCATGACTTAGGGCAGTCTTCCAGAAGTGTGATCTCGATCACGCGTCCGTCATGCCTCGCTCGTCGCAGCTGCCGCTTAGCTACAGAGCTTTGCTACAGAACTCATTTACTTTTTTCCGCTGAAAATTGCAACAACGAAGCTTTTTTTTCTGCTGCCCCGAAGGGTGTCTTCGCACCCGAGTTTTCGCTTCTTTTCAAAACACAGCGCGTCATCTGTCACTCTTTCGTAATCCATCAACAATATTCTTTGTCATAATTTGTATTTTGCGTAAAAAAAGTGCAAGTGGGATTTTTTTATTATATTTCACAATTGGAACACGACGAGTTTGTCTTGATATATTTATAATTTCATTAAATAGTTATTAAGTGTCAGGAAATAAAAGGTTTTGTGAATTGAAAGGGCGAAACTTCGATTTGTAACGTACGCATTGTTTACGCACATTAATTCATTCGGGTAATTCACGTGGGCGAACGAATTAGAATCTGATTAGCATTTGTCTTCGAACGACCGGTTCATAATCGTCGGAGCGGGAGAGCTGACGTGCTCGCATTATCGCGAGGAATTTCTATTCTGCGCACGCGTTCGCCCGGAAGGACGTTTTTAGACCGCCGAAACTGCGGGGGTTACAGGTACCCCAGTTAGGAGACACCGCTCGATGGAGCGCGGACGATTGTCACATAGGGGGTTGACATCGAAGGGATCCGTCCTGCCTCGCCGGACCTTGTTTTCAGGAAAAATGTAGCGATTTTTATCGGTATTCCGTTTCTCCGCGGGGATCAGATCCTTTGGGAGTCTGTGTTTTCCTTCGATCTCGGCGACTTACGACTGAAGGGAACGTAGCAGGGAGAAAAGGAAATATCACCCTTGAGGCTCTCGCGGTAAATGGATTTCTATTAAAACTAATTGGTAATCATATTTCGCGTATGGGAAATATATTATGATATTTTGAGAATAAATATAAAATGTGTACATAAAAATATGTAATATTGTAAGTAATTATTTATTGAAATTAAATACGTGTATTATAAATACGATGACTATATTTCTCTCTCTCTCTCTCTGAGAAAAATAAAAGACACCGCCACTTATTCTTCTTCCACAAACAAGTGCAATGTAAATTTATTATTATCATTAATATTTTTCCCTGAATATATATTTATATGGAAAAAAAGTAAAATTTTATAAACTTAAAATAATTGTATATAAAAAAAGAAACACATTTTTATTTAAACATTACACAAAATATACAAAGGTGGTAAAGACTGAAATATAGGTAATTTTATAGAATTTTCAAAAATGAAGGACAAAAGTGAGTTTTCAAGAAAAAATAAATTTAAAAGACACAGACCTAAAATAAAGGACTGTCCTCTGTAATATAGGACGGATGGTCACCATAATTATAAAGATAAATCTATTTCTCGATAAATAACGTAATAATGTAATATAATAAGAGAGAAGTTAAAATTATATTTGAAATGGAAATTATTGCATAATTTATTCGTCAATTGAATTTTTTTCGATACATTTAAGCATCTATTTATGTTGCTGTAGTTCAAATTATAACATCGCATTGAAGAGCAATAGCGCGTGCGGTCTTTTTACTCGATATTATTTCACGGCCAACAGCAACTGTTTTACTTGCTCGCGGACCGGACCACTCTTCATTCTCAAGTGGCCGACAGCATCTGCGATGATTACTATACGTGCAACACACACATACGTTTTTTTATAAACGACTCGTTCATAAAAAAGGTTGATTTAAATGGTAATTTTTTTTCCAATAGACTAATCGAGAGTGAAATTATTTTTCAAAAATACAGGACACTGAGAACTCTTACTTCTGAAAAAGCAAGATTTGGAAATCTCAGTTTTTAATAAAATATACTTTTATACATTTTCTCGGAATCATACTTTCTGCGCGGTGATACTATAGCTATTATTAATATAAGGGATAATTCCTACGTTATTTGGCCCATATTCCTGGCCCCGAGTTCCTAAAGAGATAATGATCGCTCCTAGGAGGGCGACCGGTAATATAATACGAAGAATCCCTCGGGATGCGGAGAGGATGGATCCTCGCGAACTGCGCGGACAAAGGCTCTCTCCCTCGTCGAGTATTCCCCAGAAACGGGCTCCTGTCTCCCGACTCGGTCCGACCGTCTCGGATTTTGCGATGCGATGAGTCGGTAAATCCTATTTTTATCGTAATCAATGACTCACATGACGGGAACTCGGTGAACATACAGTTTCCTCGTCACTCAGAGTGAAAAAGAAATGATATCGAATAGTTTATTTTACATTGTATGGCAATGAACTGAAATGCGAAATTAATCTTTCAATTCTATGAGAAATTGAGATAAAATGTAGTATAATTAAAATAAATGTAATTAGAACAATACATGTACTATTATGTAACAATATTTAGTAAAATGCAATATGCATTATTCTCTCTGTGTTTATTTCATTATGAAGCAGGAAGGAGAAATTAAAATTATGCGAATTTATTAATGTGAAAGACAGCCCGCTTCTCGGCGGCGACGAGCGAGACAATGAGGTGATAGTACACATATAGAGTACAAATATATAATGGTAATGGTCGCTGGTAGCCAGGGACCGAGGCGGAAGATTACAATCTGCTGGCCATTGTGCGTCGACGTGCATTTACGGTGTACGGGACACACGAGAGGTGGTGGCTGGCGTTAACGTCAAAAGGCGTTATTCGCTCGAATTGGCTCACCTGGCAGCCGCGGAGGATATCTGATCGGAAAGTATCTCGACCTCGATGGGATTCACAGTGGATTTTAATGTGAACCACTTTGTTTCACTCCCTTCGGACCACGCAACCGTCGGCGATCTTCTTTCTTCCGTTAACGGAAATCGAATTTGCCGACCTGACTATTAACCCTTAATTTTTTTCCGGAAGCCGGACATTGGATGTTTTTATTTTTGTGGATAAATGGGGAGCTAATGGATTATTCTTTTGCTATATTTTAGTAGAGATTAATTCAATATTGACAAGGTACAATTTGTCGCAATCGTTTTTTTATCTCGAAGTAATTTTTGTCTTCAATTTATATTTTATTGATGCAATCGATCGATCGGATTTTCTCTTTGAAATGTAATCTCTGTATTTCGTCGTCGAGTTCGTTTGTACTTGCGCGGAGGAGAGCCGTTATCTGAATCAGATTTAAGTGCGGGCGCCTATGATCATCCGCCTGGGAGCCAGGGGTGCTTTTGTGAATAGCCTGAGCACGAAACGATTGAAGCCCGTCGTATGAATCGTTACGACAATGACGTTACGACTATGATCGTCTAAAATTGTTTTTATGTATCCTTCGTACATTGCAGTGCTTTTTGTTCTTTTCTCATTTAATCTCTACACGCGATATCGTTGAGATTTCTCATTCATGTAATAATAATAATTATAAAATCTAAAAGGAAAATAATTTCTTATTAAAACTATCAAGGGTATGCAGGCTCGTATTTGCTAGCAATTAGAAAAGGGAAAGATTGGGCTCAAACGATTGCAATTAAATTTAAAAAAGATATTAAAGTTTATTGCATAAACAAAGTATAGTGATGAAATGATAATTTCGACTGGGCAGAGTTCTCTTCAGCTATAAATAATTACAAATAATTAATGATAAATATAATAGATGAATGTCAACATTTAAAATTAAACTGGGATAGCAACTTTTGATTGAGAAACACAAAAGGCTACGCTTATATTGCAAACGTTTTGCAAATTTTTTATTAATCTCTCTTTGCTCTTCGAGACGGCGTTTAATTGTACCGAGGTTTTTCTATTAAAATACGTAAGGTTTTTATTCAAACTCGGCTTTTATACGTGTTTGTATTTATCTGTGTGTGTGTGTATATACGCCTAAATAATCGTGCAAACTGCTTCAATAGACTGGGCGTTTTAATTTAACTCTTCTGCAAACTGCTACGGGCGTATCACGTGCCACAAACACGTTCGACGTGACAGTCTGCTCCAATATCCTCCGGCGATTCTATTCGATCGCATCCAATCCATCCTGTCATACTATTTTGTTTCCTCTGATCATGACATTGTTGAATTTGCTTGAATCATTGATCGTCGTTTCTGTCCGACAAAGACAAGAATATCCAAACTAAATAAATTGATTTTAAACATATGTATTTTAAAAATGATATTTAACTAAATGATAATTAATTACGTTAAGACTTTATTTGCCGTCTTCAACAAAAAACTGTAATGAGATTGCAAATCTATATTTCCGCTGTTAATTATATAAATTTACAAAATCTACAAATAAATTATGGCAATGTAACATTAATATATTAATTCTATGATATATTTAATTAAAATATATTCTTTTTATCATTTTAAATTTCTTACGTCTTCCTAAAAGAAGATATTCTTTTGCACAAAGATTGATAGTGTAGAGTTAAACACTGGGGTGAATAATAATTGAGAGTTAAAGAATATCTGTTTAAGTATTAGCTGCGCTTCATTTCAATCGTTTTGATACTAATTACTCCAATCGACACGCCGAGCGTCACAAATAACGAATTTACCAGGCGAACAGTCGACACGTGACAGCCACACGTGCGCGCGGCCGTGGTGTGAAACCGCCGAGATTAGCCGAGAATCTCTCGCCCGGCTATGATATCTCAATTACGGTCACTTTTACACGTTGCTCGCTTGACACGTGTCGCCGAATTCGGGGTTGGTGATACGGACACGTGGCGAAGGCACTCGTTCGCGCTCACTCCTACTCGTTTCGTAGTTCTTTATTCACGTGCACGGCGAGCCGCACGTGACCGGCGTCGTTCATCGCGTTAACTCGAGATATCCGTTTAAAGGAGAAGATTGATGGCGGATGCGACCAATGGGTATGCGACTGATAACGGTGGGAAATACGACGAAGGCGTGAAGAAGCGATGATTAATCGCGAATCATCTTTGAGGACATTCTCATTACGAATATGTACATATTTAAGAAAATTGGAGTAACGTGTCATTTAAAATATGTCTGCTTGTAGACAATCAAACATTGCATTTTGTAAATTAATAATGTTATTCATGTACTCTCTATGTTTTATCATTTCTTCTCGCAAAATAATAAACTTGAGATATATACATAATTAAATTTAATGTAAAATTTATTTAAAATTATAACTTTTATTTAATATAAAAATATACTTATTCTTTCATACATAACATAGTTGATTTTTTTGTGCACATTTTGTGACAATAAGTGATATTGTTCATCTAAAATGACGCTGGCCTTCCATTAACATATGAATCAAATTGTTCGAGACTCCAAGTGCCGAAATAACACCTATTCGTCTTTACAGTATTTAAATACTATTCTTCTCTTTTTTAGTCACTTTTTCAAAGGCACTTATGTCGCCACGTGACGTACGCCGCAGATGAGCGGATTGTTATTTTATCATTGTCAGATCTTTTTTATCGAGACACCCGAGTTATCTCTAGGCAATTTTTGGTCGAATTGACACGCACTTTGTGGGCAAATATACGCACAGAGATGCACTGTAACGGTTCTGGTTTCGGCACGTGACCGGCACGTGTCGTATGTGATAGTTTGCAGTGCGAAGATAAAGCGTGGCACGTTTCCAGCCAATTGGCTGGAAAGGATTATCGCATGATAACGTGCATAGTTTGTCAAATTACCTCATCTTTGTCATAAGGAAACATTTTAGATGGATAGATAGAAGTAATATATAGTAAAATATAAAAGTATAAATAAACATGGAAATGTGAATTTTAGACTATTTTTATATCACATTATCAATTCTATTTATAATATATTATTTTAATATATATGCTCAAATATATGCTTTATTGCACTTTTCTATTAAGAAAATAAGAATATAAAAATAATACAATTTAATTTTTTCTAGGAAAATATTTTAAAATAAAAATAAAAGAACAAAAAATTTTATATTATGAAAAAAATTTTAATTTAAGGTGGTTCTTCAGTGACTCTCCTAGTCAATATCGCTACCTATGTGAAACTTTTTCAAATTCATTGTAATGATTCCTAAAAATCATTCGATAATTAAAATTGTTAATTTTACTGATGTTTCTATTAATTTTCGTTATTC
>VBVQ01003847.1:0-13754 GCA_011636635.1 Tetramorium simillimum
ATCAATGAACTTAATATTTTTAATAAAAAATGATGATCAGTTAATAACATTTACTGGAATAAATCATAGTCTGTTGAGCAGCTTAACAGCAGCAGTGATATTATGTGAAAAAGAGCACTACACAAAGAAGTTTTCTAATTCAGTACAGGATAGAATAGTATTGTGCTTATGCAAACTTCGATTAAATTTGTCTTTTTCTTGTTTAGCAGTACTGTTTGGTTTAAATAGAAAAAGTTGCGCAAAAAATTTTTATTACATGGTTCAATTATTGTCTGCCATTTTAAAGAAAGCTATATACTGGCCTTCAAAAGAAGAAATTATGAAAAGTATGCCAAAGTGTTTCGAAAATTTCAAACAAACTCGTATTGTATTAGATTGTACAGAAATACCAGTAGAGAGACCTACTTGCTTGAAATGTCGGTTAAAATTATATTCACACTACAAAGGATGTGAAACTGTGAAATTACTAATAGGCGTAGCACCTTCTGGGCTAATAACTTTTCTAAGTGAAGCTTATGGTGGTCGAGCATCTGATAAAACAATTTTTAATCAAAGCAAAATAATTGATAAAATGGATGCGACAAGAGATGGAATCATGGTAGATAAGGGTTTTAACATTGAAATGGAATGTCTAGAAAATAATGTGCAATTAATAATTCCACCAAAACTTGGACAAAAAATTCAGTTAACTGCAGATGAAGTAGCACATACTAATAAAATTGCAGCAGCTCGTGTACACGTTGAACGAGCTATTCAAAGATTTAAAATGTTTAAGATAGTCAAATGCAAAATTTCCTGGACATTGATTCCTTACATAAATGACATTTGTACTATTATTGCTGGACTTACAAATTTGAAAAATTTAATTCTTGCTGACGACAAATTTTAATGTATTTATGCAATTGGAATTGCTTAATAATGAATAATGTAAGTCTACATTACTATTAATTATTATATTAACCTTTTAATAATTGAACAAAAAAATTTGTAATAATTTAAATAGTTATATAAGTATGTAATAAATAACATTTTTTCTCAAATTTATTTGTGAACTTTTTTTATTTAAATTAAAAAACATTGCTTTCAACAAAAGCTGCTCTGCAACTGTTGTAAAAATCGTGAATCTGATTGGCATATGCTCTTGATCTTGATAAAATCTAAGAGTACATACCAATGAAATTCGCGAATTTTACAACAGTTGCAAAGCAGCTTTTTCTGCTGAACGCAGCCAATATGAACGACAAATTAAACTAACCTAATTAATAGAAAGTATTACAATATTATTTTCCATTTCAATAAACTATTATAACATTTCTTTCTTGTGATATGAATATATAAAAAAATACTTCCGGTTATAAAAATTATAAAAAAAACAAAAAATAAACTAAAATAATTAATCATTTACTCTTAAAACTTTTTTTGCATAGAATCCAATATTCTGTAATTATTGTTATGTTCTATCTATCTTTTTGGAGTCTTTAGGACTATGATTTTCATTGCACAAATGTTTCAAAATTTGCATGAAATATACTATTTGAAGCTTAGGTATGTATTCATTTAATACTAACTCACTATCATACTGAACATTTATAATTACACAATTATCATCTAATGATGAGTAAACAACAAGATCACATTTGTGTATGTTACTTATAAACATTCCTAACTGGATTTGACAGTAATATGAATGTTTTTTTTTAATACTAATATTTTCAGAGCTTTGGTCAATCCATGGGACATTAGCTATCATTTCAGCTGCTCCATGTTTTTTCCCTACAATAGGACATTTTATCTCAATAATTTTTTTACCTACAACGATTTTATCTGAACTGTATCCCAGCCATGGAATGACTAGATTTACTAATAATCCTGTTTGCACTACCATTAATCCTGTGCACCGCTCATAACATTTTCTAGCTTTTGGTTCCATTTGTGTTCCATATCTTGTACTTGCATTACCTTCAAATTTATTGTCCAAATGCTTTTTTATTTTAGTATCCCAATCTGGGTTTTTATTGTTCATATAAGTTAAAAAAGAATATGCAGTACTGGCAGTGATCCTTTTCTTTCTTTCGTGAAACCACTTACAGCTTTTTTGGGTTTGAGTATTACTGCATAATAAAACTGCATCTTCCACTGTAATACACACTTTTTGTTCGTAGAACTCTCTTTTTTGGGGAAGCATATTTTTCATAGTAATATTAAAAATACTATCATTTATCTGGGTAACATATAAAATCGTATCTTCTTTGATAGGAAAATATATTTGTGCACTAAGTAAAACTCTACAATCTTCATTTTTTATAACATTCATACATGCTACAGGCTTATTATGAACAGAACTTCTGTATCCTTTAATTGTTTTATTTAATTCACTTTCTGGAGCTCCTACAAAATTTTGTACATATTTTTTTACGTATGAATATACATATATATTTATTTGATTTTTTAAGCATAAATTTCTTACCTTGTAATAAAATTTGAAAAACATTATTTAGTATATGATCTGGAATACTTTCAATATTTTGTGGAGCATCCTGTTGAACACCATGGCAAAATTTTTTTATTGGTGTAACTTCATACATCAATTTAGCATTTTCTTTTAATTTTCCCCATTTTTGTTTTACGTCTGTACAGCTTGATTCTTCAATATCTTCGATAGCAGTTCTTCAAGAATGTGAAAATAAATTAGTCTATGCATCACAATATACGAAAATAAAATTGTTGATGTTACTTACCTAGTTAAGTGCATTAATAAGGCAACACTATGTTTACATTTACCAGACTGGCCTGCTTTGCAGGAACATATACAAGATAGTTATATTAATAACTAAATTAATCTCGTGTGGTGGACCAAACAAATCCGAGCTTTTTAAGCACAAGGACATTATTACAACAATTCTTACGCAATTGTAGAATGGCCTTTATACTACACTTACTACACTCAGGGTTTGTTCGTTTTTGCAAAATATATAAATCTATTAGATTACAAAACAACGACTTTTCCCAAATAAAAATAACAACGAGGATATCTTCCCCAAATGATTTCTAATCAATTCCATTCGAAAAACGTATTAAATATAATCGTTATCTGCTAACTTGACGCATAATGAAATTAATAACTGTAAAACTATTATTACCCAAATGTTTAAATACTCTTCCTAAACTTCCCTAAATAATTCCCAAATTATATAAGAAAGAATAATTAAAATATATTTAATTTGTCTGCTAACTTGACGGCGGTCATGTGATCGCAGCCTTGAGTGTTGCACCAGTGGGCGATAGTGCAGTCAAGAGAAAACGCTATAAGATGATCTTAAAATAAGAACCGATTCTGAATACTGGCCTTTTTGTACCACGGCCCTTAGCGCTAATAGTGCGCTCCCAGATCCCTGAACGCGCCCAAAGAATGAAAATATCAGGTGATCATTGCAATAAACCATATTTATTTGGATAATGAGAATAAGTAAATACAATAAAGAATGCTTTTTAGCAGGCCAATTTCCCGGTAATGCTCATGAACTCTATGACTGTCTTTTTTTTATCTGAGAGGGATGCATTTCAAAATATACGCATACCATTAAAAAGTCCTGATAACGATCGATCAATATTAATAACGATATTCCAATAAATGCATATTTGCATCGTTAAAACAATTAAAAGTACTGCAAATAGACTGTACATAGATAAATCACGCTAAACTCTTAGGAACAGTTAAAATTTTTTTTTCTTTTTCTTCATTCATGTGTAAACGGCATTGTTTAATCATATCGCTCTCAGTCTAAAACGAAAATTCTATATTTGCGTATAACTTGAGATTGCATTTGCACGATTTTGTTTGAGAGGAAAATGATTATCCATTGGATATTACGGCTCGGACCAATGTTTCTTGTCACGATTGTGTGGTGTGATGTGATATAATGTGGTGTGGTACAGTGTGATGTGGTATGGTATAGTGTGGTGTATGTGTGTATGGGCGCGCGTGTTTTAAGTGTATAGTACGTGTATACGGTGTATACGGCATATGTATTTAAATGGCATCAATATCAACATCATCCTCGGAATCATTATTCACAGCGGTAGCGACTACGATGGCGGCAGCAGACTTCGGCGTGGTCGGTGGCTGCTGTTGTTTCAGGGATTCCTGTTTAGCTCGATCATCGTATTCGATCTAAAATAAAAATTTTAAAACATTAGACATGCATAGTTATAAAAAAATGATCGAAATAGTTTAAAGAGTATAATAATGCATAAAAAAACATAACTTATAAACAGAATATTAAATTAAATGGAGATTTTTTTGAAAGAAATAAGAAAGTTTAATTTTTCAGTCGAGTTTTAATTTACTTATTTCTGAAATTCCCCCTCCCCCGCCAATAGAGCAAAAACATTCATTACATATTTAATTATTAATTAATAGAATTTAAAAAATTAAAAAATTGAATTGAAAAATAGTATTTCTCATAGAAGCACTTATAAACAATGAGATTACCTGCACATCGTCGTCTTCTTCCTCAGAATCAGATTCCTCTTCCTCTGCAACTTTTAACCATGTTAAAAATGGTGCGGCTCGATCGTGAATCTCCTGCGACAAGTCCTTTGAGACATATTTCTTGCTGACTTTGTTCGACCATTCATCAAATGCTTTCTCTTCCAAGATATCAGCGTCGTAAAACAACTAGAAGTATATACAAATATTTTTAGTAATTTAATAAGGCAATGGAGCGATATCTAAGAATTACGATATAATAATTAATACTTTTTATTAAATTCTTTAACAAAATTTTTTTAAATCTCTTCTAACAATTTCAAAAAAGTTTATTTTTTTTTTACCTTGAGGATTCCGGGAACTTTTGGCATCAGTGCATCCTTGTGCAGCGCGATCACTTGTTCGATTCCTCTAATCAAATATTTCTGCGCCTTAATATCGTCGTGAGTGAAGCGCAGCAACAACACCCGATATTTCTTCGCTTGTGCGGCGATTCCCTGATCGAACAACAGCTCGGCAAGGATCAACGGCGCCTTAGTCTTAATTTCGAGACGTTCCGCCTCGGCCACGAGCTCCTTGTGATTATTATCGAGCTGACCGGCATCACGACGACATTTAACCAGTTTATAGAACATATCCATGCGCTCCTTTTCGCTCTTGTCAAGGTCATCGCTGATAGTCATACCTTTTGCGCCATCCGTTAGGTCTTGGAGACGAGCTCTGACTGCCTCTTCCGACACATCCACCGCCCATTTATCGTAATCTCCTTCGTCGTTGATTGTTCTTTCTGGCGGTGGTTCTACCACTATGTCTCCAGCGTTGTTGACGTCATTTTCCGGTGAGCCGGATCGATCATTGCCGTTAGTAGTGGCTGCGGTGGTGGCGATTGTAGTCGTGGCATCGCCATTGGCGCGTTTCGAGCGTTTGCCGCGTTTACCCTCCGTCAACGAGCTGCCTTGCACTGCTGGATTCAAGCTCGGTGGGTTTTTCAAAATGTACGTATTCAATTTATGATTACTCTCGAGAAGACCATGATGTCCGCATGCCTTGCAACCCTGTGAAATAGTGCCCTTCTTTGAACTGACCATCAGCTCCGTCTCCGGATTATCACAAGCCGGGCAAAGAACATATTTTCGAATAAAACCATCCAACAGATCCTGCAATTTTGTCGCATCGTGCGAGCCGTTGACAATGAAACGCTCGTTTTTAAAGTCAAACTGTGTCTGCGCGCCCAATTCGCAACCGAAGTATTTGGTCGGATATGTAGCTGGACGTCCAATCGCCTTCGCCACATCCACCATGTTGACAATCACTGTCTTGATACCATTACCCTTGCCTTCCACTTTCGCTTGGATCCGCGGCATCTTATAGCGGTAAAAAGCATCGCTGACATTACGATTAACGTTTACGCTCCCCATGGTGACCGATGTTTCCG
Organism: Tetramorium simillimum; assembly: GCA_011636635.1. Classification (NCBI taxonomy): domain Eukaryota; kingdom Metazoa; phylum Arthropoda; class Insecta; order Hymenoptera; family Formicidae; genus Tetramorium; species Tetramorium simillimum. The sequence goes on from VBVQ01003847.1 coordinate 5,925, forward strand.
CCTTCTCTTGCTCTTAACGAACTTAACTTCTCTGATCGATAATGATCTCTGACGAGACGTCGTTGTGACAATATTATGGATTCGGCAACTGCTAACTGAAAAAACAACAGAAAGAAATTAAGAAAGGAACAGAACTGAAACATAATGTATGCTAGTTAGAAAACGGTGATTAAATTACGCCATCTATTGGATTCCTCTTAAAGATTAGCCCTTAAGCAGGTCGTGAAAGAACGTGGATCTGTTTTATTCGATCTTTCTTTCTCAGGTGGGTAACGTCTTCGTTCTGGTTTTTCTAGATCCCCTCTGTCGCACGTTTCCAGCCAGCGGCAGTTTGGTAGCCGGCTGTGACCAGTAGCAGGCAATAAATGCTACCTGCTCGTGGTAGCTCGTAACAGCAGCGTGTCGAGTCAGGGTGGTTCTTCCTCTTTTCAGGATTGTAGTCCTTATTAGCGGTAAGGCGTGCCGCGCCGCTACCCGCTGACGCCAGTCACGTTTCTCTGAATGGCTGTAACTTCCGATGCCTATTACTGTAACGAGGAAGAAACTTGTCTTTATCGCAATAACTCAAACTAGAGAGCCTCTGAGGGAGAGAGTGGCGAACTGGTCACGTGACCGCGTCTCTTCTGATCCGTTCGGGTAATGAAGTCTTGTCCAATTAGAATATCAGTTTAGACGGCTATTTCCAATAGATCATACGTAGTAAACACCGGCTTGAGACTTCTTTTTATCTTAATTTAAATAAATTCTTGTTGTCTGAGAACCGCAAAACCCCTGATTAAGCTGACATGTTAAATACATCCCAAAAAAATTAAAAGTTCGTATATAAGTGTTATAACAATCTCTGTAAGTAATAATTGTTAATCTTGAAAGAATATTTGTCGCTTCGATTTTATATACATATATAAAATAAGGCTACAAATATATATATATATATATTATTTATATATTTATATGTTGTACGCATAGTATAAAATGTCTTGTCGTATAGTTGTTGTGTAAAACAATCTCCTCCAGATATAAAAATGTTAAATCAATCAACAAAAGCAATACAGCAAAAGAAGAGAAGGTGGAATTTGAGCGTTTACAAATTAACGCTTACTACAAAACAACTCGTTTTATGCTATGTATACAACATAAAAATATGTAAATAATATATATATATATATATATATTAATAGTCTTATTTTATACATGTATATAAAATCGAAACGACAAATATTCTTTCAAGATTAATAATTATTATTTATAGAGATATTCGATTGTTATAACACTTTTATATATACGAAATTTTAACTTTTTTGAGGTGTATTTAACGTGCCGTTAGCTTAATCAGAGGTTTGGCGGTTCTCATATAACAAGAATTTGCTTAAATTAATATGAAAAGAACTGTCTCAAGTCGGTGTTTACTATGATCTACTGGAAATAGCCGTCTAAACCGATATTCTGATTAGTCAAGACCCTTCATTACCCGAACGAGTCAGAAGAGATGCGGTCACGTAACCCAGTTCGCCACTCTCTCCCTCTGAGGCTCTCTAACTCATCAAACTGCCATTAATTTTTTACTTTAATTACAAATTGAAAAAAAATTATTAGGCATATTGTAACAAGATTGTATTTTAGTTATGATATTTTAATAATTCTTTTGCGATATCTTTAAACTTTTCTTAAAATTTCACATTTAAGTGAAAATTACAACATTCTTTTAAAGACACTCCATTTTCCCTCAATAAAATTTAAAATTGAAAAATTGACATTAACCAGACTGACTAACGAACCTGGAAAATTTTGAGGTCCTGTGCTTGGGCAGGACCAGGTGGAGGTTTAGGAATCGTTGGGTGGTATCTTGATGCCTCGGGTGTTGCCTCGGTTTGGCGGTGGCGGGTGGGGTAGGGGGGTAGTCCTCAATGATCATACACGCTGCCTGTCCGTCGCTGGTCACCGTAAGAAAGCCTGGCAATCGGTGGTACCAGGTTGGTGATGATATCGACGTTAACTCGTCGCACAAAAACAAACGGTCGTGGGTAGTGATGGTGTTGCCGTTTGATGATCGCCAGTCGGATAATAGTGCTCTACTGTCGCCGCCGCCTTTACTACACGCCGATCTTTTCCCTCTGGATGATATCCTGGATGTTTCTGCAAAGAAAAATAAAAACAATCTTGAAACTATCTTAATTTAGTATATTTATTTTTTGTTAAAATTTCTAACAATCTAATTTTTTCTAATACTTCTTCAATTTTCTGTTACAACTTCTGCAACTTTAATCTTTTATGTTATCGCGTTGCTAAAATAAATTAGAAATATTATTTTTATAGATTTGAGATATATTTAAAGAAAATCGAAGGAAATTAATATAAATCTCGTTTTAAATTTGGAAAAATTGAAAGAAATTAAAAGGACTTGTCTGGAATGTTATTTTAAATTTAATATATAATTAGATTTGATCATATATTAATTATATACATATATATAGATTGATTATATATTTAGAAAGAAAAATAGAACTTTAACTTATGAGATTTAATTCATTAATCAGTTGGAAACTAAAGGATTTGTATTTACTTAGAATAGATCTATCCAAATTTAATTAAAATATTACTCTTATTCTTTTTTTCCTTTAACCTTGATGTTATTGGAATCATTTTAATTGCAGGTGTGTCTCAGATGCGAAGATAGGCAAATCTTGCGAGCTACTCTTATCCACGCAAGTCAGTGATCTGCTGAAAGCATTCACGAGGGATTCTAAACCATGAGGCTGAAATTCGGGATAATTTTCAAACGGATAGATCATGAAACTGGATGTACGTTTCATTTGGCTGTAATGCTAACAGTCATCCGGATGATTTTGCGCAAACCGTATTAGGAACATGATAGCGATAAGTCGCTAAGTCGCACTGAACGAAGTTTGCGAAAACCAGATTGCGACGAGCAAATTTCACTTCTCTCGATAATCGAACAAATGCAGTCGCAACAAATGAAGATTCGCTTCAAGTATACATATCCAGGCTGCGTACCGATATTCGCTGCCAGTACTGCAAATCTACAGTTTACGTCACGCACATTACAGATTTTCCGTACTGACAATGAATTTCGAAACGCGGCTATAATAAATTAAGGAGTAAGCCGCTGCTGTCGGGCATACAACATATGTTTGTGTTGTAAATTCGATTTATTCCGACTTACATTCGAATGTTGTTCATTCGTTCGGTCAATTTTGTTTGCGTCTCCTAAGTGACGGTACTTGCTACAATGAGATAATTAATTTTTCACAATAATAAATTGTTCGCTCTTTGCGAGCTAAGAGCTGTTTTTTTTATTCACGCACAATCCTTTCGCGAGGCCGATCGAAAGTTTTTACATACGGAGGAATTACGGTTATCGGCGATTAAATTAATGTCTCTCTTGTAACAGACCGTAAAGGATAGTACTTCTCGAGGGACATTCTCTATCGATTCGGTATCCGAGACGTCTGAGAATGCGATTCGTAAGAACTCGTGTTTCAATTGTAATATAACATAAGTAGCGTGTAATTCCGCACCCGAGCGCAGCCGGTGCCTGGTTGTTTACAATAACTGTGCGTTATTAATATTGATTCTCGCGCGCTCCATTTATCGTGCTATAAGCGGTGCACATTCGTGGCTACTGTTAAGACACCTCAAGGCGTTTCAAGACGTAGCGCGCAGCTCGAGAACTCTTGAAACTGAATTATATACATCGTCTTTTGACAAAGGCAACGCGTATTCGTGACCCACGAGACCCGCGAGAATTAATTGAAATGATAATTCGAGTGCTTCTCGTTATTTGACGATAAATTTTTCCTTCCAGAGAACGAACATCAACATTGTCGGGAGCGGAACGACGTTAAATGTGATGTGTCAAATTTGATACATCACATTCTTGGTTCACGCATCGAGTCGCAGAACTTTCACCTTCCCGTTCCCACCGACAAAACTTGTGCAGTAATAATAGTCTAACGGTAAATTTCGGTTAATCCAGTCGCGAGGTGATCGTCGGGGAAGGTACCAATATCCTCGTGTAAGTGCGTGCACCGGAAACGGGAGGGTTACCTGCTCGGTACAGACGCATAAGTCGTGATTTGCGACGGTGACGCGGCTGCTGTCGTTGATCACCAGGTGTATCCAGACTTCCTCTTCTTCCCCAACGGCACCCTCGTGAGCAGAGAGATACGTCGAAAAGGGACGAGGCTCGTAGACAGAGAAAGAGAATGGAAAAAGTAGAGCAGGTCTGTCGCGTCGCCGAGAGAGAATCGATTCTCGCGTAGGGGGTAGTTTGCGAGACAGAGAGAGAGAGAGGTAGAGATAGATAGATAGATAGAGAGAGAGCGAGAGACACAGAGAGAGAGAGAGAGAGAGAGAGAGAGAGAGAGAGAGAGAGAGAGAGAGAGAGAGAAAGAGAGAGAGAGAGACACACAGAAATGGAGAGAGCTGAGGAGGTCGGCCTGTCGCTAGCGCAGCTAGAGTGGTTACTCGTGGTCTCTTCGTAGTCTGACGACTCTCGGGTCGACCTTACCCCGTGGCGCGCACGCGTCCTTTCGCCGCCACCGTGTATATTGATCGGACCGTCGACGACGCCGATCCGGACGCCGACATCGCCTCCTCTAAGGAGAGAGCAGCCTTCGGGCAAGGTCACACTACTCTACTCTCAAGTGGCTAATCGGCTTGCAATTGAGAACTCTTCTTTAACGAATTGCAAGAATTAACGGGCGCGCGTCCGTGTGTCGTCTGTCTGTGTATATGTGTGTTTGTGTGATTAAATTAATCTCGGGGCAAATTTATATGATTGTGTATTATATAATTAACACAAAATAAAATTTTCCGACAGTTGATCGAGACTCTGGTCACCGCCCTATGAACAGCGCGAAAATCTAAGGAGAAACCTTGTGAGATAGGTCCGGGTGGGTTGACCCAGGTCCAGGTCGAACATCTGTTTTATCGGTTCTCCATCCGATTGTGTTACATGTTGATTTAGTTACATGGGACATTAAATTAAATTAAATTAAATTAAATAATAATCGTGCTTCTTCTTACGAGATATGGAAGCAGTAAATGGTCGATTTGATCAATAATTTAATAAATCTCATTCTTAATAGTAATATAATATTGGAATTCTTGATAATATTTTCGTCATTTTTGCATTTGAATATAAAGCAAAAACCCTCCGCAGGATTTATATAAAAAGGTTCAACTAACGCGATCTCCGTCCAGATTGGCAAATCCTGAGACCAGGACTCTCAACATTTACATTTATATAGGATTTTATTCCGTGAATCTTAGCCAACGTTTGAATCTCGAGAGGAGATCTGTTATTCTTCATAAGATTTACGTGCTCGTTAAATGTAAAGCCGACAATGTGTCATGCGTAGATCTCGCGGCCGGTTTTAACTCCGTTTAGCAGTTCTCCGTTCGGGCGCGCCGACGTTCTCGATGCGCCCGTAATTATCGGTCCGACGATCCTCGATAAACACACTTCCCTCCAGCGAAACTCGTTCTAGCGCGCTTGTCTCTGCTCGCGATTTGGAGAAAGTGAGAGCGGGTTATATTGGAACTTGTAACATTACTTCATCGCTGTGACCAAAACCACGTGTACACACGCACGTTCTAGCATAAACGGTGCAGTTATTTTATTCGCGCGAAGAAAATGCAGTCTCGGGTTTCGTCTTTTCGAATTGCAAAGGCACTCGCGGTTCAAAGACATTACGCTTTAATCTCAATTGTCAGTTTAACTTACTGTTCATCTTTTTCTAATTCTCAGGACTAAAAAGAAGACAGAAAGTAAATTAAAACTGAGATTAAAGTTAATCTGCATTGGTAGAAATAGACATTAGTGAGATAAATTCTGGAAAAATATCCTTTGCGATTACGGGCATTCCACGGTTCGTGAAAAGACGACGCTTGAGAACCGCTGCTGCCTGATAAAGCGGTATTATTTTGCATCGTTATCGAGAACCGTATTCCCTCCCCTTCCCACTCCTCCTCCGGTGTACATACTTAAGGGTCAAAGTAGCAGGCCATCTTGGCCAGATAAGCGCAAAAAACATATACTCGCGAGTCACGCACAGACAAAGAGAGGAGATTTAGAGAATTAATCGTGCTTAACGCAATTGTCTTTAAATATTTTTAGAGACTGATGTTCTCTCCGGAATGTCACGAAAATAAACAAGTAGATGAATCTTCTAATTCCTACCTCGTATCGTTGCTCGTGACTTCTTCGAATCAGCCTTCGATTTTTAATTATTTCTGTTTAATCGACTTTATCGAGTCGAGCTTTTCATTATCTACATATGATTTTATATCTTCTGTACACACGGAGGAAATACAAACGATACCTGATAATCAGTAATGCTTTTTCTTTTACGAAGGAACTTTTTGAAACTCCGAAAATCTCAAATTCCACAGACAGCTGCGTGTGCTCGAGAGAAAGTTCACATTGTCGTTGGGGATGTATTTACAAACATCCAACCCGAACGAATTATCGCCGATCGTGACGAGGCTGAACAATACAGACTAGAAAATCACGCGGAATGTTATTATCTGCAAGTTTTTTTTATCGACGTATTTGCAATAGATCTACAGCTATATAATCTAATCGCAGCACACACTGGATGCCTCCGAACTAACACTATCGGAGAAACCGTGCTGGAAATGTACTGGGGAAAAATAGTGAAATAACAGCTGAAAATCCAAGAGGATTCTTTGAAGAATTAATCGGATTTACGTAAAAATTCCCGATCAATCGATACCGTCGCTATCGAAGTTGTTAAAGCAATGACACGCTATGATTAATCATTAATGTTATAATATCAGCATTGGTACACGGAGAGAATATTCTACCGAAATTTGGTACGGTTTCAGCCAGTTTTTATTATAAACACACTAATTTTTGCAATAATACCGGTCTGTTACCTCATTAATATGCAACCTTACCAATTTTCAGTAGAATATTCTCTCCGTGTATATAAATCGTGATTGCTCGTGAACTAGGAATAGCTATTAGATGACACAGCAATCGACAATTCGCATTATAATGCAAATGTCACGCGAGAATCATTCACTCGTTCCTTTTTTTTCTCGTTGGAAGTTTAACACTTTGAATATTTTCGCACAGAGATTAGGATGTAAAAGAAAGTATTCTCTTTCATGGTGATGTCATAAAATAATAAATACGCACAAGATAAACAAATGTTAGAAGAGATATTACATGCGTTCTCCAATCGGTTCATACGGCTCATCTTTATAATTAAGACGAGAAATTAATTCTGCGGATCATTTTAATTATCTTAGAGTATGAAAATAATTTTCCGACTGAAACTAAGAGAGTTACGAGAATGTATAATTGATGGCAACGAGTTAAGGGAAGGAAAGTAAATTCAGCTTCTTAAAAACCACCACAAGGATCTTAATCTTTTTAAAACAACGCCGTATCGGAGTTTTCGAATCACAGACTTCGAAAACGTACGGAATAATGTATTCCATCGTGAACACGTAAATTTCACGTGTAAGTTTAAAATACAAATTTTGGGAATTTGATAGACTCCTCTAATGTCACTTCCGGTACTGTAAATGGCTCGCTATTTATTCAATGTTTCGAGAGGAATAAATAATATATATATGACACAGTTATCTACAATAAATGGGTAACAACAATAAAGTTAGGCTCTCTGCCTTTTAAATAAAACAACTTTCTCTTACATTCGACTACAAATGTCAATGCTAGCAGCTATCAAATACTGCTCGTCGAAATGAAGCTGAAGTTGGCAGCCAAAGTTTAGCAGCCAAAACGTGCCGGCCAGGGCCGAATAGGGTGCTAGGCCC
>VBVQ01003848.1:0-15401 GCA_011636635.1 Tetramorium simillimum
ATATAAATATATATTCAGGAAAAAAATTAATGATAATAAATTTATATTGCACTTGGTTGTGGAAAAAGAATGGGTAGCAGTATCCCTTATTTTTTTCAAAGAAATATGGTCACCGTAATTATAAATCACAAATTATTATTAATTATATATTTTATATTAATTATATATTTAATATATTATTTATTAAAATAATATATTAAAAATATATTATTTCATTATTGTTCATAAGACATCAAGCGAGAATTAGCGTTAAGATTTAAATGGTACAAAGTCGACGTGTTTGCTGCGCGGAACAATTATCTTGTCATCGCGTCCGCGTCGCTGGGAAAGGACTAGAATTCCCTTTATCAATTTCCAATTGCATCTTATCGATTGCACAGCTGACGGCACGCCGTGCCACCGTCTTATCTGAAACATTCAACAATCGCGGCAAGGCCGTGCCGCTTAATATTTCGGGCACGCCGCTGCCGGAGCGGCGCGCAAGATTGCGGCGTATTACGCCGGGAGTAATTCCTTCCTGCCTGACTTCTCTCAAAGGTCATTTCGCAATGTGTCATGTACCTCTATGGTGCATTACCGAATATACAGGCGATTAAAATATTACGTCGGTTCCTCTCGACAGTAATTGATGCCGACGAGCCTGCGCGGAATCGCCGGTCGTTATTCAATGTCTGCGAGTTATTCATCTGTCCGTCATTCATCCGCGAGGCGATACGCGAATGGGAGTGTCGGCTGACGGACGGCGAAAATCATTTCCCCGATTGACGATGACAGCCCTCGTCGAATTAACAGAAATTAACTCTGCGCGCGCTCGATAAAGCTTCCGATAAAAATCTTATCGGCACTTATTAGATGGCAGAATTATATTCAGTTACATAACTTCGTTTAAAATAATTTGTATTCTTTTTACCTCTGTATAGTGCAAAAATTTTACTGTCAGTATATTTATAATTTTTTAATGTATGGAGAAAAAAGAGAGGAGAAAAGACTGCGGCACATAAATCATTCTGAGCTAAGCACGTATCGATAGACGCATTTATATCAATCTGCAAAAAAGAGAGGGCGAAGTACGAAGTTACGGAACAAATAATTCAGCCTCCACGTGCGCTTGGCAACCGGGTCACGGCGATGCAAGGTGAATATATTTTTTTTTTATGAGTATTGCGTTTTGCACGAGTTTGTTAATTTGAACGCCAATCCTATAAATATGCGAAGAATTTTACGTACTACTTACATCATACGAGTATTACAACAGAAAAAAAAAGATTGCTTGAAAGACTCCTTGAGAATTTGTAAAATATTTTTAAGTGAATTTTTGAAGTTGTCATATTTTCATACCGCTTTCTAATTAAATTTATATAACAAAAGAAATTAACAGATTAAAGAATTTATATTTGAAAAAGAAGCGTCGTAATCTTCAAATACTCTGTATGAATTGTAGAAATTGTATTCAAGATATTAATAGCCAGCGAGACTTGCCAGATGAATAGCTATCTGTTGTGCCGTTTGTAACTACGTAATACGGAATTTTACATCTGTCTAATTGTCATGAATACGTTGTTAAGTAAGCGCTTACGTAAAATTGTAATGCCTAATCAATACCCGACATGTCCCAGACGCTGAATAGACAATTAAACGCCTAATCATTCAAAAGTTAAGGTGCTTAACCGCAACAACGCACCGTAATTATTGGTCACATACCCTCGAGACCCCGTAAAGAAGCTCTTTATACCGAACCGTTAAAATCTATGTAAACTTAAGCATCCAATTTATCGATAATATCACGTTTTCCCTCTGCGTGTAAAACACGACAAGCATTAGCGCGCCTAATAAATAGCGACTGCTATTTAAAGAGAAGACGAGTTAGTTTAGCTCCGCGGGACGACTTACCTCGAACACACCTGATGTAATTGTTGAACTCCTTTTGCAGTCTGTTAGCGGAGTTCTGCTGCCTCGTAAAGTTCTGCAGGTGCTCGTCGAATATATCGTCCGCGGTTCGATCGACCTTGCCCAGATTCTGAAGAAACTGCAACGAGAAAAAGACGGGCCTTCAATCCTTCGTCATTTGCCTTTATGCATTAATCATTAATATAATCTACGTGTATCGATCCGAAGTGAAATTGATACGATAATTTATAAAAATTATGATATGTAATAGCAATAATATAATAACGTATTATCTTTAAATGTGCGCTAAATAATGGATATAGTGTAATTTTATATAAAAGACTGTAAGAAATATATAAAAGCCTTTAGACAATGCTCCTATATGAATAAGTAACGGAATATGTCGATAAAACGTGCTCATAATTTATTGAATCACCGCACATTTCGTATAATCGGAGAGTTTTCTGACGGAGTTGAATGAAACTCGGGGACATGTGTGTGTGAATTTTTGCGTGGGTCTCTCCCCACAAATGTCAGCCCTGCGTAGGTGTAAGGTAAAGTATCTCTATATAAGATGCTCAATTTCTCTTCCTTGGACCCTTTAGTCTGATTGAAAAAAATTCAACCATTGAAAACATCTTCGGAAACGTGATTTTTCAATGCCTCTTTTTCATCTTGAATATATTTATTTCATATGTATTCGTTTACTGTTATTATTTTTGGATGAAGCGTTACAATTTTTAGATATTCAAATATTAAATAATTTTCCCGCGATTGCAATGACATGACTATTGCAATTGCAATAGTTTAAATATGATCAATAAAGTCATATCATGAATTAAGATTCAAGTTTCAATATTAAACATTTCAAGAATCCTCAAACTTTTATTAAAGTAGTTCTTGCTTTTAAGAAACTATTTATGTATTTCTGGTAGAGAAAAATCTTTGGTTCACGATAAAAAAAATGTTCACATTTGTAAACTTCACGAGCACATATCGAATGTAACATTTCTCGTGGTTGACTACAATGCGGGTAATCGCAAATGAGGCCTTTGAACCGTGCTCGTCACGAAACGATAAACACCGCCTGCATTATCATCGCATCGTGTGGAAGATCTGTGATAATCGCGTACCTTATATCGCGCTTGTTATTTAAACTTTAATTAACATTATCTCACGAACGTTACATGCATTAATACAAATAAATAAACATTAAAGAACAAATGGTGCGCGCTTATCCCGAGTGATAAAATATCACAAATTTATGAGATATATACACCAATAACAGAAACACGCTAAACTTCATAAATCCGTTCATAAGATAAAAAGGTATTAATGCATACCGATAAAAATAACAATAAACAGAATATTAATCTTGTCGAATGCATGTAAATGATTTATATTCGATTTATTTTCTCGGCCTCTCCTGGCAAGTTAATAAAGAAATCTATCCTCCGTACTCCACTGCCATTGTTATCGGCAATAAGGCGCGACGTTGTGAAAGGATGCGGATGATGTAACAATAGCTATCGACCGCGGAGAAATTTCACGCCGGGAATGCCATTCGATTTTCATTTAACTCCATGGCACCTGTACGATCTTCAATGGCAGAAAAGAAGTTGTCCTTTCAAGAAATTACCTAAAGAAGCTAAGCGTTCAGCAACTCACGGAAATTCTCTTGATTTTAAATTTTAGATTAGATTTGTCTGAGATCGTATTTTATTATGGAGATATTTAACAAGTATTTTATTTTGTATTTCATATTTATATCTATTTAACTTTAATTTTAAATAGATATAAATATGAAAGTTAGACTTTAATTAGACTTTATTATTAAATTAAACAATCTTTTGCATTTTTTATTATTTGCCCCGTTTTTAAATTTATTAAGTATTTAATTAGAAAAATAATGACGAACACACAGTGCATTCATAAAACAAACAGCATCCAAAATGCGCATTATAAATTTCTATAAATTAACAATTGAATGAATTTTTTTCTCACTTTGCATATTAAACTTTAAATCTCTTATCTTCAATTTGATGCGATAAAAAGTAATTCTGATATTTCAAAGATTAGGAATTAGAGTGGAACGAGAAGAAAGATGCTGCCGGCGCCCATGTCGGCCGTCTCTCTTGGGCTGGGCCAGAAATCAAAGGCTGGAACGTCCGTGATGGAAATCGCGAGTCGGCCATTGCGTAACCACCTCTATCGCCGACTGACTCCGTTCGCGAAGCCGGTGATCTGTCCGCGGAGGCGAGAGGTACGCCGACCTTCTGCCGTACAATGTACGTACATGCAGATCGTCCCGCTCTTCTCGTCCCGTCCCGGCGAGGCGAGAGGAGGAAATCGCGCGTCGCGTTGTATCATCTAGTAATTTCCGTTCTCCAGTTTCCCCGGGAATTAATCGCGCCGGTTACACGCCGTGCATGTTGTAACTCGTGGACTCTTGTAACGCCAGCGAGTCGGAACGACACACGTCGAACTAGTTCAAGCACTCGTTACTTTAACCTTCCGTCTAGCGCGACCTCGAATGAGCGTTATCGCAAATTTGCAAATTGCAATGGTTAATATACAACGTCCTATAGTACTGCGCGAGATAAATCTATATTCAAGATGAGATTAACGAGATAATTAATTAGCCTTAGAATTTTTGGGATTGATTATCCTTACACTGAAAATAAAATTCTGGTTCAAAACGGACGAATCAGAAAAATCTTGGATTGATCAAATATTCTGGTTATTACAATAGGAATTCTGGTTATTATAAGTCTTATCTATCTATAAGTTATAAAATATTGAGTTCTTAATAACTAGAATTTCTATTGTAATAACCAGAATATTTAATCAATCCTACAAGATTTTTCTGATTCGTCCGTTTTGAACCAGAATTTTTTTTCAGTGTAGCTTGCATTATATATCTACGAATAAAATCAGTTTTCCTTTGAGGAAGAATGACAATTTAAATTACATCACCATGAAAGCAATGGCATGTTTCCTTTTCATTTATCTGATTCGATAAAAGAATTGTCATATGATGATTCATAATGACGTAATTTCTGAAACTGATAGTTAAAGAAATTAATATATCGTTATATAACGTACATTAAAATCTTTATGAAAACATTCTCAGAAATAATCTACTGCACATTAGTATCGGTCCATCAATAATATAAAACAATGTTGGTATTGTACATGTTAGAAATGACATCGCAGCTGCAACATTAATTATAGAATTCCCACTTTAATTACCTTTATTCGACGAAGAGAGCAGCTAATAAAACGCATGTGCTGCACGCGTCCGGCATTTCGTCTGCTATCAGAGGCATAAACGTTTAGATTAATTCTTTCAATCGTCTCTATAGCGTTATTAAAGGCGGTTAACCCGCGCAACGATGTTATTTATGGCCTGATATGTGACTTGTTCTAATAGAACGGCCATTTATAACGAAATTACATTTTGTAGCACAAAATGCAGAACTACAAAAGCTTGAAATCAATTTTTCCGACTCTAAATAATAAATATATAAATAATTAAATAATAAATACAGTAATAATATTGTATCGTTCTGTTACAATCGAACATAATTAGCGAGATAATGTTCAAAACAAAATTTTAATCCGAATTGAATCGCGCTTATAAGCCTTGGGTTCGGTCGTTCAGGAGAGTGAGAGATTAATCCTATTAACTCGCTCGTGCACTTTCAGGTCAAGATCATCCTGTCTGCCATATATAATTTTCTCGTCGCAACTTTAAAGGTAATGTTCGTTGCTACGATTTCTATCTCGTTCCATAAAATTAAGATAGCAGTGAGGTCTCACCTCAAATGAAAGAGGTTACAACGCGTATACATCATTCAAAGAAGTTCCACATAGAAAATTCAGTTAAACGTCACGCTATCTACCTCGATCGAAAGGATTGAGACAGAAAGAAATCTATCTACAGCGAAAAGATTGACGGCTAACGTTTAAATTATCAGGATACGTCAGTAACGAGATATCCTTTAGTATAGTATTTAGACAAAGAGAAAAGAGATTAAAGCAACGTGAGATCACAATGTCAGCTGTTTTGATATTTAATTTGATATATAATACGGTCTCTTATGAATCACCGACCGCAGAGGACGTGCGCTCTCATCGCGAGATAAGCCTCGGGCAAGTCTGCGTATTAGCGGAGCAACAAAAATAGTGTTATCAGAGTGAGTCACGGCGGTGTCGCGAAAAAATTTCGCCCCGCAAGTTGCAGACGTAGCGAGCATAAGCAGATATACCACATCCTATTGGTTATACGGTATATCGGCTGTACCGTTACGCATCGTGATACTTGTTTCGCGAAATATTTGTTTTATGAAAGAACGCGAAACTCGTTATCGCGTAAAGATATGCATACCTCCGCGGTATAATCAATATGCTTGTTTTCGAGCCTAAGTCCTAAATCCAAGCGGGATTTACACACACACACACACAACACCTGTCCCCAATGCGTTCCCGAGGATCATTTAAATCCAAACGAAAATCATACGCCTCGCGTGTGAAATCGGCCACGGCTCTATTGCAATCTCTGTAAATCGAGATTAATGCATGCAACGACCCTGGTGATTGGCATGGTATTGATAGACGTTAAACGTCGCGTCGCCGGCAAGGCCTACTGCACGGCTGCTTTTTTACCAGTCCGAGACACGAGACACGATTTTTGTCACGATTCCGTGCGCCTTCGTACCGTTATCCGGTTAACGTAGTCACCGTTCGATACCTTGTAACAGGTGAGAACGAAGACTGAACTCGTTTACACGCGTAGCCGACTTGCATGTATTATTAATACAGTACTATTAATGTACGACTTGTAACTGTATGCGGCTCAAGTATCGAGATGATACAAGCATTCTGTTAATTGCATAACTGTTGTAAAAGGAAATCTCCTTGAATATACTTATTATACTTTATAAATCGTAAATTTTATAAATTCTCCAAATATCCAATCCCATAAGTATTATGGGTTACTGTAAACCTCGATTAATAAGCCTTCTGCCGGGCCTTAAATTATTATGAAATTCCTCGTAACGACTTCGCTCGATCGGAGGATACCTATCAGCACCCAATTGCGCGCGATCCTGGAGATCATTTTTTTCCCCTCCGAGACATTATCCTCGACGACCAATTACTCCGCTGCTTCCGGCGTTTTCTGTATAAATAGGAAAACTTTCTCTCGTGCGATAGGTAACGCGCCTAACGGGAACACAGAAGATTCCTCGTCCTCGTGACTCGTTCGACTCTTCCGCCGCGCATCCCGAGGAAATTTAACTTAAAATTCTGAGCCGGCTTTCCGGCGCGGCCGCGCGAATTTCTATTCTCGTCTCTATTCGATTTTCCAGGTGCTCGACGAGAGGCGGAGTTGTATGTCGGTACACACAGGCTGTGTATTAGTTTACAAAGTAAGAATAATATATAGGCCAGAATTTTCCTGAAAAAGTCGCCCCATTTTTTTTTCTTTTATATTAGAACTGTATCTAATTAGTCTAAATACCTTGGAGATTAATCTGTGTCTTGGATGGGCGAGTCTTAATACGACACGAAATGAGAAATAAAATATTATAAAGTTAATGACGAGGTAACGAGAGAATTCTTTTACTTTCTTTTAATTCTTTTAGCGATAGCTATAAATAGATACTCGCAACGATCAAAGATTGGAACGTGACCAATTACAGCCGTCTTGGTACTGGTACACTCGCGTGTTGGTAAACTTCACGTGTGTAAGTAATGTTACTAATTGGTAGTGATAATAATTAATACAGATGACATGAATAGATAGCATTAGAAAAGAACTAGAATTCTGGGCTTTGAGATCAGAACTACAATTATATATCCTATGTGAAATGATTCTTTGAAGGTTCAGCCTCCTCTTTCCTTCGCCAACAGGTTCAAGGATTAATTTATCGGATAATGAAAGTAAATCCGCTTTTATGTACCGAGACGCTTCGGGTATGCTGTATTTTTAATAACGCTGGTTCCAAATCTGAATAGGACCCGGACGTGTCGTTTCCGAAATAGATGGTCCTCTCTCGGTCTTATTAATAGTCGAGCAGATGACGCGAATGTGCCGTTGCATTGCTATTATTGTGCCATCCTATGGCCCCGTTTCGCCACTTGCTGGTTCACATTGTGCTCCGAGAGGACCATTGTCGTAGAGACAGAGTTATAAAGGAAAAAAGTACAAAGTACTTTTGCTGTAAGTGAAACTAATATAAATCAAACTTCTAACTGTAAGAAAAACGCCGGAATTTCTCTTAAAGTAGCATTTTTAAATATAAGCTTTATAAAAATGTTATAATCTTCTTTACAAATTAATTATATAAATTAAAATATTCTATTTTAAATATGTAATTAAAAAAACCTTTCCTCTAAATGATATAACATATAAAATGATGTTACATACAAAATGTTCTAATATGATTAACTATATAAGAAAATTTACAGTAAGCTCTTAAAATGTCATAATATTTGATGGGATCTGTAAAACACTGTGACGTAGTATGTAAAATGTGGCGTATCTAATAGACGCGGGTCAATCCCACGATAGCGATCGGTTAACGAAAGTGATACACCTTTTTCAGGCTCGCAATGAGCGAGTGGAGCAAAGAAGCCTTTTTTTGGCGTTTCGTGGACGGTGTTCTCGGTCGGTGCCGTGCGCGGAACCAGTCGCGGAGACCACCAGGAAGGAACGAGAGGAGTCGGAATGTTGGCGCGGAGTTCGGACATCAACCTCTCGGGCAGTCGGCCCGCCGTTCGCCACGAGCGGCCAATCCGGCGCCCATCGGCGAACGGTAATTCGTGCCCGTACATGCGTACGCGACCCACGGCTTGAACCCTTTCTCGCTCCCCATGAATGTGTGTGAGAGAGAAAGAGAAATGTATATAATACAATATCCGTACCTTGTGCTTCAACACCTAAATACCACATTTATACTTAAATAAATAGGTATTTCTGCTGTGTCATAAATAAATATCGTCCATATGTTCTCAAAGCCCAATTTGAGACGTTAAGTTTAAGTTAATATTAATGTTGGTACAGTGGTGGTATTGATATTTATTATAACTTATTTACTTTGGTTTGCCAGTTTTGCCAGATCACCCACTATATTTATTTTCCGCTAGATTCTGAAAGCAAGGTAAATTAACAAACAGGTAAATGCGCGATTCCAATTCCGTAATGTGTCTGTCCCTGAGATCCTCGTCCGAAACTTTTGCGCTGCCGCAAAGTGAAGTGCATAATGACAGGACGGATGCAGTAAATACGTGGTCAAGGGCTGCCGATTGAATACGCATTATGAAATACTGAAATTGCAGTCTCTGACGAATTACCGGCATAATCTGTCATAAGCCGTCGGTGAACAACGTAAAATTAATATGCACAAAACCATACAAAGTTAAAAGTATTATAAATTTACTTTAAAATTTTTTATTTTATATTTTATAGAAAATTTATATGAAAGAAAAATTACTCCTATACTGTCATTTATATTTAAATGCTAATTGCAATGCGTTTACATCGAGTTATCTCGTTAATTCACGTAATCGACGTAGGCAATATGTGTCGAGATAAAATTGATGAAGTTAATAATAAGATCAACGATTCGTTA
Source organism: Tetramorium simillimum (assembly GCA_011636635.1). Taxonomy (NCBI): domain Eukaryota; kingdom Metazoa; phylum Arthropoda; class Insecta; order Hymenoptera; family Formicidae; genus Tetramorium; species Tetramorium simillimum. The sequence continues at coordinate 9,525 of VBVQ01003848.1, forward strand.
AAAAGACTGCAATTTTGCATACGGAGTTATTATATGCGACTTGCGCAACATTATGATAACAGAATGACGCTACAATTTATTGCCGTAAAATCGCTCTTAAAATTACGCCTTAATAGTGGCATTACTGCCGCTCTTTGCTAATTATATTTTGCCTGGTATATAAACCCGATATTGTAGGTCAGGGCGGGAATTTTACGAGCACTCTATACACCGTTAGAAAAAAGAAACGGTGCGAAGAATACGACGTCTACAGCCGGGGCGGTTACAGCCGGTTGCCACCGGTGCATCGCGACATGGCATCTTAGAATAACATCGTATTACGCGTATCAATCATTACGTAGTTATTGTGAAACTCACATCACAACTTATATATGTGTATATATTCTCTTAAAATAAACAAGATACATAATCGAGTATGATTCAATTTCTTGCACTTTAATATATACGAACTTTTAATTAGATCAACTCCACAGAAAACTTTAAATTTCCATATTTACATTATCGTACGTTTATATATGTATATAAAATAAGATAATGCATTTTTTATAAGAAAATATCGCAAATAGGAAAGGAATTTTCTTTCAGCAAAAAATTAGAGATATCTAAGCATTCTTTTGGTTTTTAATACTACGTATGACAGTGACTAATCGTCAAATTGAAATTCTGCTTACGAAATCGAACAAGGTGACAAGATATTTAATTATGCCATGAAATTATCATACGTATTACCTATATTTCTCTTTCTGCAGATCGGAATTAAAAGTATGCCATTGCAAGATCGATAAAGAGCAAGATATAGAGAGAGAGGAGAAAAAAGAAGGTAAGAGCGCAAAGTGAACGGACTTTGAGTCCTGGTATCCAGATCATAGCTCGTGTGCTGTTTTTACATTTTGCAAGAGTCGATCGAAACAAATGGTTCCTCACCGAGTCGCTTTTGCACGTCAAAAATATAGACAATGATCCATCGTTGCTAACTTTTGAATATATACGAATAAATGATTGATTCGAAACAATATTCGCCACTATAACGACATAAATCACAATATTGGGTGGTTGCCAAAGTTTTATGAGAGAGAATTATTTTACATATACGCCAATTTTTATCTATTTGATAAATAAAAATTAATGACACGCAATGCATAATGATGATAATGACAACGTCTAGATTCAATCAAATTTCGTTACACCGTCGATACTCGTTATAACGGATTTTTGCTGTAAGTCATTATAACGGGATTTCTGGCAAGACATTTTCTCAGATCGGGCCGCTCTAAATTTATGGCACAGCAACTCTGTTGTACATACCGAATCCCGGGTTGCAACTGCAATGTTGTTGGCCATGCACCAGATTGGTTGATGCATGCTATGGAAATCTGCGAAGCAATTGAGGGGATTCTCGGAAACATATTGCGGGCTTTCCTATAATTTATCAGATGATGCTCCACAAGAAGATGCAACCATAAATTAGTTTAATTTCAAAGGAGAACTGATATATCTCGCTTTTCAATTAACACGCCTAACAAATTTATATATAAATCTACTTTAGAAAATAGTAACAAATTATACATAGATCTTGCAAGACATTTTTAGAAATAAAAGCTCCTGATATCAAAATCAGGTATCAACCAAAACTCGCAATAATACTTTAAAAGTACACATATCGTCATTAAATGTTTTTTGTTTTATGCGCATATAAACATGTATTTAGGACAATCTTCATCTTTGAAAGTTTGTAATGTGACTCTTAGTTGGCTATTGCTTAACATTGCCTAGTTTTTAACGATGATGGCATTTATAAGCTTACGAGATATAAAGATATAGGCGCGCCGTTATCGTCCTTGCGAAGGAGCTGCATTCATACACAGCCTCTCCTTTCTTTCTCACCTAGGCATCCCGGCTGGTTGAGCTAACGGAACCATTCGGATGTTTAGCCCGTCTCGAGCTGGAACCGGCCGGAGCTAGTAGAGAGAGACGGAGAGATACAAGGAATGCCGAAACAGCTGATCGATTACTTGGCCTCTTAACACGGGCAGATACGTTTAAATTTAATATGGTATTGGTACTGTTATTCAGTCTGACTCTCCAAATACCATGAATATCGATAACCGCATGCGGTTACGCGGAATGCGCCGCAAAAACTGCATCGTTGATGCTAAGACGATGTCTTTTAGAGAGGGATTTATTGAAGGATTTTTTTCTTCAATTTCTATACTCAATTAAAAATCTTTCTAAACACAAATTAAATTTTGAAATTTTTAATTTAATCTTTATCTGTGTGAAGGATTTTTGAGAGAACGAAATATAGACGTGGACGTCAATCGTGAAGGTTTTGAAATTTAATATTAAGCTATTATGTCACAGGTTAACTAACCCGGTTGTGAGATTTCATAGCTCGTTGCCTTTTACATATAATTATGGCAAGTGAGTCCACGGAATGCGACTTAAACAATGAGAATGGGTGGCACTTGTTAAACCGGTGGCTGTTGTAAGGGAGACTGGCACGTGTAGAAATTACAAATTGCGCAGGTAAACCAAACGACCTTACATTATTAGATATACGCACGTTCTATTGACACCAAAGTAATTTATTCCTACGTGTGTATAACAACTGAATTCCGCTTGAGCGCGTGCACTTAATCCCTTATTTTTTGCAATAAATAAAACAATATAATACAAAATGTTCCACAAATTTCATCCTTAATCTTTACAAATTCTAATTTTAACTTTATCCTTATCGAAAAATACAATCAATTATTCTAGAAAGAACTTATTTCTATAATTTCTTAATATTTATAATAAAAATAGTTTTTAAACTTTCTTATCCACAAAGATATATAATACAAAAATAGAATTGACGTTGTTTTTTTTAATATATGAAGAAACTTATTATTCTTATTACTTATGGGGTGAAATTAATACAATGTAGTAAATTGATTTTTTAAACTGTGTTATATCTATCTTTTTAAATTAGATATCCCCTAAAATAATAAATATATGTGAGCTCCGAAATGCCTTTATCCTCTTTTGATAGACAGATCTGCGTGAGTTTTACAGCTCATACTATACACTGTACATTTGCATACGCTGCCACCAACGCACTGTATGCTAATTGGGCAGGTAATAGATGACTGCCGTATTAGGCACGACGAAGTCGCAGGATGATGCTTATGAAATCATCATGCACAACTGGTACTTATTTGGTTCCCGAATTGTGGCAAAGCGTTCAGTCCCTTTAAGGTTTTTTTTATTCCGATATTTACGACGAATGTACGTGCGTTATAGTTTGTAATTACATGTGTGATGATGCCGCGTGTCTACGTAACGCATATTAAGCGCTTTACAATTATACGTCGTTTTATTTAACAACCATTGACGAAAACGAATGTAAATACTAAAAACATTGTTGTACTGTAATATTAAAATGTGAAATATTAACAGATAACCATAATTAAATATTTCGTTAATAATTTAATTTCTGACTTATTACGAATTAGTAAAACATTATTTCTTGCGACTCCGTTCGAGTTGTTAGGAATACATATTGTTGCACACAGTTTGTTATAATGCAATTCATTGCAAGTGTGATGCAACACGCTTCGTTTTAATAATCGCATAAACAACTGGGGACTAGCGTTGCGTTCTATTTTAAAACTAAGTTCTTCTTAAAGCATAACAGATTAATATAATAATAAAGCCGATTGTCAGTCATATGGATTTAATATTTAATAGCAATATATGTACTTATATAATTAAAGCATTATTACGATCAATTCTAGCGGCTTGCCTCGAAATCTGTGAATTGGCACTCTAAAATGGACAAATTGTGGACAATTAAATGCCATATCAATTTTGTAAAAATTCGCATTTCAAGGTATCAACTTTTACAGATCTTTTGACTCAGGAACTTTGTTTGGATATAGATGATTTATTACTTGAAAAATTTTGAACAAAGTTTCCCATGTATTTGAAACACAATTCTAAAACTCTTATAGTACTGGATAACTGAATTTTGTGCACCTAAATCATGCGCATATATATCCGCATTGTGATAATAACTGTGTTAGTACTAAAAGAGTTGCGTCGTATGCGGACGAAGGCTAACTCGATTAGCATGCTTGATTATACAGCTGCGAATAGCGAATAATAAATTGAGCCATGGCGAGATATAACAGGGATTCCTCTCGACTCTGCGATCCGAAATTCTATAGCTGGCACACAATGTACAAAGCTGCTCATTCTAGGCGCAGAGGTCAGCGCGTTTTAATCATTCATCGACAATTTATGTGACGACCTCACAGCAGCTGGAAATTGTCAATTTAGCACGGCGCATTACTTCGTCAATTCCTTATAAATTTTTTTTTTCATTTCTAGAAAACACCTGCTGTTCCAAAATCAGATTAATAATAGATAAAAATATGTATATTTTATAAATTTTTTATATAAAATTATTTGTAGAATATAATTATGGAAATAAAGATAAAAGATATATAACATATGCGATGTATATGTATCAGTTAATTTAACCCACTACAAATAATTTACAAATGAACATTTTCACATTCACACACAGAGAATTAAAAAAAATCTTCCAAGAGATAATAATCATGATTCGGAATTTCATAACGATACTTTCATTTCGTAAAGAAAATATATTTTGCGAAATTTCACACATTGTCGCACACGACTCGCGACTCGCGATTCGAATTCGCTGATTCGCGTCGCATGCGGCTCGAGTCCTCCGGTATGCTTAACGCGGCTTAACCGTGATAAAAAGAGGCCTTGATAGCTCGTGCTACACGCTGAGTGCACGAAGGGTTAAGGCACGTCGAACCCCATTGTCAGGAGTGCGAGCTGATCAAACTGAATTGCCTTGACGATGCGGCACAGCGCGTAATCGAGTGGCAACCGCGGCGAAGGTCGGACGCGATTATGCGCTTCATCCGCGAAACGAATTATCCTCACCTCGCGACTGACCCGGTAGTTATGAATATCTATCTCGGACTTTGTATTTTCCAAACCAATTGAGTCAGAATTAACACATGCATTCTTTGATTCTATGATTATTTTTAGATTCTCGATGATTAAATTTATTGTTATCGAATTCTTGATCTTGTTATTTTTTCAGGTGATTCTGGACCTATAAACTTTTGATGCGTGGTCCACAAATTTCTGATCTTAGAATTTAGCAGATTTAAATTGGAAATTCTATAATCTTCATTCTTTTTATATTTCTTAATATTTCTTAATAATTTTTAGTACTATAAGTAATAATTGTACGTATTTGCTTAGAACAGAGATATTAAATTTCAGATAACGCAGAAAGTCGAAATATGCGCAACTCTCTCAGATTATGTACGATTTAACGCTTACCATAAATCCTCTTTCCCGGCCAGACTGCCATAATCCAGTCGGTATTATTGCCGGTTCTTCCTGATTCCGTGAATTCATGGACCGCGTCCAAGCGTACGTAGCCACGGATTCGAGAGTGACGCACGCGAACGCGAGACTCGATTCTCTTAATTGAACGCAATCAAATTTGTCGGCCACGCCGGTCGGCTCTATTCATCGAGCCATCACCCTCGCGAAACGTGTAATTGAAATTTTGCCCTCCAATAACTCCCCTCTTACATGGCGAAAAGTATTCTCAGCGTCGCATTCACGCAAGACGTCTATTAAGGCACAGCCACTTTGCCACAATCGAATTAAACTTGATAGACATGCAAGGAAGATATCAAAATCTATCCCAATTGATAACGAACAAAATTGGATGAGACAAAATGTATGTACAATATTTTGTTTAATTCGTTACGCAAAGTAAGACGGTGCTATACATCGCATTTTGGTTTCTTTAAGAAATTTTTTTTTTTTTTTTTTTTA
>VBVQ01003849.1:0-17025 GCA_011636635.1 Tetramorium simillimum
TTATAATATAATTTTACTTTAAAAATGTCGATAATTTTATGTGACCTTAAAAAATCTATTTTTTTTCGGAAATTAATTTTAACATTATTTATTCTTCGAGTCATATAACTTTTGTCTGAATTATTTTTTTTACAATCAAAAATAAAAAAATTTTTGATTTTTTATTTTTGAGAGTAAATTAAAATAGAACCCTGTATACTTATGTCCCTTATGTCCCAGGATTTTTTATAATAATAGTAGTAGTAGATGAGACCAAGCAAGATCAAAAGATAGATAGAAAAAGAGAAGGAGAGTAAAGTTAAAGACAAGAAATAGCTTATCTTTTGTCTCGCAGTATGCGCACGGAAATATATGTACATATATATTGCGAGTCAAACACACTTTGCAAAACCCCTGAATATGGGTCAACATCTCGTAAAGATGCTATGATGTCTTTTCATAAGCGGTGTGTACATTGGTTCTGTTTTGGGTAAAGAAACTAAATCCCTAATACCTTGGGTCAGTCCTTGTGATTAATGTATAGCGAAAGGTTGAATGCGAAGTTATTTAAAATAAATCGAGAGATAATTTAACTTAAAAATAATACATATAATTTATTATAAATGTTGAAATAAATAAATAGGATAAAAGCAAAACGGTCGGATCTTTGTGTCTAATCTTTTATTATGTGAATTTATGCACATTTTTATGTTCTTAGCGAAACTATGTGCCATTAACATTAATGGCCTTAAAAACGCAGTTAAAAGCTAAAGCTTATAGAATAGTGTATCATATAATTAAATTGATTTATAATAATATCGATATTTAAAATATAAAAAAGTTCTTAATCAAAAGATTTTACTCGAATTTCTTTAATATAGATAAAACAAGAAAGAAAATAATATTTTACAATTACATAGTATAGATTTAAATTAATTAATTTATAATAATATAAGTATTAATTATTAATTAATACTCGTGATATTATCAATTTCATTTATTTCTAATTTTAATTCAATTTTTTATTGCTCATCTATTTATGTTACAGCTTAATCTTAATAATATTATTTAAAATAAAATAAAACAACACAAAATATTATATTTTATTGCAGAAGTACGCTAAATTTTAATATAAATGATCTCACAATTCATATAATTTATATATCAATTACAAACACTTAAATATTTAGTACTCATATCAGCTTTTGATTTTTATTTAATTATTTATATAGCATTTATAATAACTAAAATTAATTAAGAGACATCAATTACAATTAATTAATGGATTTAAACAACCAAAGTTTGGATATATAATAGTTAACACAATCTCTTTGCTCAATATCGCATGTTCGCGCAAATCGTCATTCGTCACATTGCGAAATCGTGCAATTTACACAGGAACATTCGTCATCGTCCGGCTAGTCACGCGCAACATTCCCTGCCGCGCTCTCGTAAAGTTCCTCCCTCCCACCCCCCGTGTAAATCTTTCATGACAGCAGGCCACTACCGGCGAACCCCGATCATTTCTTCCCGCATAGAAAGTGATCGCGGCATTAGAAAGTGCATACTTACTGCAGGAGAACTAAAGACATCGTGTCGATCGCGACCTATATATTTCCCATCCGCGAGCGAGCAACGTATCCTAGCTGTTCTCTACAAAGATCCTAAGTGGACCATTAACTAACAGACAATCGCATAAAAAAAAACCGCCTTCGCCGCAGTTCATGATCTCGTGTAATTTGTCAGCGGCGTTTCCTTACACGTAGATTTTTATTGGCTCTCAAGCTGGATTCAACGCATTGTTTAGTCAAAACTTCTGCGAGTAGTCTCTTAAATCACGTAATACGCGTTGTGAGGTAAGAATACCTTGGAATCTCGCGGCGTGCCATTAACGATAGCTGGCTATAAAACGATCCGTGTATATACACCGATCAAGTTCGGTGTCGTGGGAATCGATACTGAAAGTCACAGGCGGTGCCCCGGTTGGGAAACTTTTTCTTCCTTTTCCAACGCCGAATCCATTACAGGGGAAATTGTGCCCCGCCGCGTGCGCACGTATCGGAAAAAGTTTCGCGCCATCTGGATTTCCGCGAGGCCGTACGTGTGTTATCGCCTTACGTAAAGTGGAACGATCTGTAGAGTGTAAACTAAAATGGAACTAAACAGCTGGTTCGCGTTAATATAAAAACGGTAAAATGTAACATGTGGAATAAAATAATATTTAAGACACGGATACCGTGACCATTGCATTTTACGCGGTGACCATTCGTTCTATAAAGTCCTTTATTTTAGGTCTGTATCCTTTAGATTTTCTTTCTTGAAAAACTCACTTTTGTTCTTTATTTCTGAAAAGTCCCATAAAATGTTTTATATTTCAGTCTTTATCACCTTTGTATATTTTGTGTAATGTTTAAATAAACATTGAAAGAAAAGTATAGTTACTTTTAAACCCAACCACAATTTTATAGTATTTCTAATGATAATTGTGGCTAACATAATGATGCATACAGTTAAGTTAATCATATTTATTGTTAGAAATACTATAAAATTGTGGTTGGGTCCAAAGTAACTATATTTTACTCTCAGTGAAGATGTGTTGCTTTTTTTTATACATATAATTGTTTTAGTTTTACAACAAAATTTTACAAAGTTTTAACTTTCTTCATATAAATATACATATATTCAGGGAAAAAACATTAATGATAATAATAAATTTACATTGTACTTGTTTGTAGAAGAAAGGTAAGTGGTGGTGTTCTTTATTTTTCTCAAAAAGAGAAATACGATCACCGTACGGATGACGTAAGAAGCAGTGGCTTACCGTTCTCTAAAGAAAATGGATCTATTATTCGAATACGTGCAGATGTGCGGGACAATGCAGGAAGCAGTCGCGCTCGCTAATTAGTAGGTATGTTTTTCGCGTTGCCAAACGCGCGCAAAATACCACCTTCGGCTCGCGATGAATCACGTTTCTTCATCTCGCGTTAAACCATCCCGCTTGAAAACAGCCGCGAGAACCGCGCCTATATCTCTCTCCCGTCTACAGACAACGCGCGAATTATCGCGCCGGAATGCACGTTTTATCCCGGCTAAGCCGTCTACACGCCATTCTCTCTCTATCTGCATACGCGGCCGTTCGTTGCGCCCGCCACGACTCGCGCCGAGTTTATCGATTTCTCGCGGATCACCCGTAAAACTTGCATCTAATATTCTTCTTTCGTTCGACGATCGTAAAGTAAAGAAGGAAGAAAGCCCGCGCCGCGCCACGAGAAACGAGGGTTGCGCACTCGCGAGACGCGCGGATGATTAAAGCTAATTACGTAATGGCAGTAAATCAGATGCGGTTGAGAAGCATGAATAATGCGGGCTCGCGGTATCGATATACAGGATGTAGATCGCGCTCCGCGGTGTACAACAGTAAAAGTCATCGGGGTAGAGGCTCACACCTCCGCACGTGCCGTCGATCCGCACGCGCGTTTATGCGGCCGGCGACAACGATAAAACAGAGCTTGCACCATCAACCGTGACATAAGTAATTGGCAATCAGCTGAGATAGATTTACGCGTGTGGGAAGCCACGCGGGTCCGACCGTGATTGACTTTTACGCGCGAGTCGTTACTTCATCTTATTTCGCTCGCTCTCTCGCCGGCCGAGGGAACGTTTTCTTCGACGTCTTTGTCGAATTTTTAGAAACAATTTTCAGTTATGTCATTAACCCTTTGCGGTTCTACGTTGGACTCGACAAGTAAGATACTGTGAGACAGATTTTATCAAACTATTCTTCAAACAGATTATATCTTAAATCTGATTATAATTGGCAAACTACACTGAAAAAAATTCTGGTTGAAAACGGACGAATCAGAAAATCTTGTAGGATTGATGAAATGTTCTGATTATTATAATAGAATTCAATATTTTATAACTTATAATAACCAGAATATTTAATCAATCTTAAAAGATTTTTCTGATTCGTCCGTTTTTAATTAGATTTTTTTAGTGTGTATTTTTAAAATTTCCATAAATTTCTCCGAGGAATAATTCTTTAAATAATAACAGTTGTTTGTAATAAAATTAAGTAATAAATATTCTTTGATTCATGTTAGATCAGTCGATTAGATAAACATGAAATACTTGATTTTTATTTATTTGCGAAAAATAGTTCCGAATTGCAAAGAATTAATATTCAAGGATTTTATTTTCAGCACAATACAAAAAATAAGTAATTGATTGCAATGATTACTTACCGGCTTTAGAATGGGCTTCCCGAAGATGTAAAATCACGCACAGGAGACACCAAAACCAGCGGGTCATTGTTCTTGCCTAAAAAGAAAAAAGAACATCGTGATAAAAATTAACTATTTAATGTTACTAATATTTCAATTAGAATGCGCATATAATTGGGCAGATTGTAAATTGCTAGATCATGAAGAGAGACTTGTGTGTAATCAGTTAGCGTCTGAGATCTATCCACTAGAGAGATCATCATATTCATAAGGCATGCTCTTAACTGCCATCGTTTGATCCCTAAGCTTTAAGCAGCTTCTTTACTAAAACATCGTGAAGCACGAAACATTTTTTGCGGTATATTCTACCTCATCGCGGATTATGTAGTTCGGATCAACGTAAAAATGATGACAAATTATTTATTTAAAAACACGCGTGTAACGTATAATCTATTAGTTTTAGACATACTTGAAAATTACTAATTACAATTAAAAGAAAACTCTCTTTAATTAAATTTTACATAATAATTAAGACTTTCATATTTTTTAACATTTTAAAAGTTAAATATCTTGAAAACTAAACATTTCCATACATTCATTCTTGTGGTATTCGACTACATTTAGTAAATACGTGACAGTAAAATTTTATTAAAATCGGGATGAGATCGGAAGTCTTATAATTAATTCTACAATTTTATCTACATAGTGTCAAAAAATTTCGTTCTATTGTTTAAACATTTTTTTTTCTTTATAATTTTGTAACGAACAACAACCATCGATTAAAACCTTTAAAAAGTTACACAGAAAGGCGACCTTTACAATATATGTCAGGATCAAAGTCATTGGAGCTACCTGCCCTAATCTAAATAATTACCAAAATTTTTTTAATAACTTTTTAAACCCCTAAAACGTAACTTCTGCTGAATTGCAGGGGTCGATGTTCTATATTTAGCATTCCTACACTTAATACAGTGTTATAACAAAATCAGCTTGCTAGCTCATGTGGGTCTTTCGGAACTATGTCCTAATTAAAATATACTTGAAAAATTAGCATCTTATCTTATACGCTTTATCTTTTACCATTTCGATAAGCAAGGGACACCGAAACTTTCCGGATGATCGGCGTGCAATATGCTAATCTCCGATATTCCGGAACGGTTTCTGGCCGATTATCGATGCGGAAAGGATACGGTTGGGAATTTAGCGGGCTGGTGCACAGGATACGGACAGAAGCTTAACGGGGGCGTATCCTCTCTCACGTGCGGAGACGCCGGAAGAATCTGCGAGAGCCAGCGGGATCGATAGCGCGCGGGCGGCTCTGTTGAGGTCTTATGCTAATGCGCCCGTCGATGCACCGTACGTGTAATAAGGCCGTGTGCCAGCGTGAATAAAATGCCGAACGAAGGGGAAACAATGTTATCGACTTCGCATGATCTCGCGCCGCATATAGCCGCGCTCTTCAGTCTCATCCCGCATTCAGGATAGGACTCTGCCTCTCACCCAACATGCATGCTCCCGCAGGGATGACCGATTCACACAGTTATTTGGGCGCAGCGACCCACGGTCCCGTGCTCAAACTGCCGGCATTCACACACATCGCGTGCGTTCAGATATCACACGTGTCTTCATAAGCGATAATGTGATAAGTGTTTGAGAAAAAGTGGGAACAAAATATTAATTTAAGACTAAGTAATCCTACCTTTGTGTGACTCGCCGATTTTAATAAAACTCGGTATATTTGTAGATTAGATAAAAATAATACACACACTTTTTTTACATCGGCAATGGTGCAACTTTCAGGATAAAAAGTATCCCTTGTATTCATAAGCAAAGAAATAAAAAAATCAATAAAAAATTAAATAAAAATAAAAGAGTAAAAAAATAATAAAACGAAAAATACAAAAAATGAACTGAGAATAGACTGTCGTCACCTCTTCGTCGGTTATTCCTGGGTTCGGTAAACAGTGAGATAAGATTGTTGTAATTTATACAATATGATGGTGCCATATTGGATCCGCCATTTTGAATTCTATAATTTTTACATTAAATTTGCTTTCAGCGACGAAAACTCGTTTATTATTTTCAGACTCGTTTATTATTTTCAGACTCAGAAATAGTTTCAATTATACCGTGAGCTTAAATGCAATGAATCAATTAATCGTACTTATGAATATAAAAAGTACTTTTCACCCTTAAAGTTGCATCATTGCCGATATAAAAAAATGTGTCTATTATTTTTGGCTAATGTACAAATATACTGAGTTTCATTAAAATCAGCGAGTCACACAAAGGTAGGATTACTTGTAAGAGCAAGGGACCCGCGTGTGTCTATGGATGAAACGAAGGAGGATAGCGAGAGCTCATTTTTTATTTATATCTTCTAATTAAGAGGAAAATTAAGAACACGCGCGAAGGACAATCCCGCCTTCTTTCATAAACCTACAATAACGTTGCGAAAAAAGACACACGAGTCGCGCTAAAGATCCGCGCGGGAACGTACGTAAAAAGAATCCCGGTATATTACGGGAATTGGGAAAACAATCGCGTAATAATGCCTCGGTCTTTGGGATTAACTGTATCTTCTACTCCATTCAATTATGAATTATTCTATGAGTATTTACAGGATATTACAGGATATACAAGCTGAATAATGCTAACAGACTCCATTTTACGGGCTCTTTTAATTCTTTTGTGTTAAGGCAGTCGTTACACGTTTCCCAACGTGACATGAGAAAGATATTGCGCGCTCACGCGCGCGTAGCAGGTAACGTACGTGTCTATGATTTCGAACGAATGTAATGGACAAAAGTCGAAAATCGAGATAGAGAGCATTAAACCGAGCTGCCGCGGTTCCGCGTACGGGCGAAAGATCTCGCGTGCCAGTCTCGTCAGATCGTGTAGTCACTTCGCACTCAAATTAGACTATCGCTCGGAGCGTCGTTCGTGCAACTGTCTCGCGTGTGCAAAAATCTCCCGTACATGCAGCAGTCATGCATTCACATATTTTAATCTCACGCTACACTCTTGTAGTCTGTTATCTCGAGTGGCCCTGGAGTTACGATTCTCGTAGGAAAAAACTTAGTAAACAAGTTTGCAGAAACATATGTACGGAGAAAATTGTAATTAAAATAATGTAAATTAATTAAATATTTTCACGAGGAAAAGTTTAATTTAAAGTCGCTGTGAAATCTCTCAGTTGAAACGAACGAGTTCATACTCATTCGGCGTAAACGTTAGAACGTCAGTGGAGCAAGAAAGGCTATCGCGAATTTCCGTGGCCGAAAGAAAGTTCTAGCTGACACATACATAAATATGTACGTCGTGGTAAACCGAAACTTTTTCGCTCGCGGTAACTAAGTTTCCTTTTGAGACGTGTTACAAACGGGATGTAATAACGAAGCGACTTTTCGAGGACGCTCGCGCGCGCGCGCGCGCGCAATATTCTCGAGAGTAAAAGAAGATGCCGTAATTGATGTAACGAGCAGCAACTCCATTCACCATACCGGGATAAGTGGGATCGCAAGTGCGTTCCATCCGAGTTTGCAGTTTACAGCAGAGGTTTACGATGAAAATTTTCTTCCGATAATTTCGCGCTTCGATCTTCGTTTACGGGGGATGCGCTTCTTCTTACGATGCGCGGCCTTTTCACAGAGTTTCGTCTGTGAGAACGGTAGACCGTGTTAGACGGAGACTTCACTGGACTATCGTAATTCTCGCGAATTACATAATTAACGTCGCAGCGGAAACCGTAACGCATTGATGAACGAGACGAAATAACCGGACGCGATTCACTTTCTTTTGATTTATTGATACGTACATTACAGAGCGACTGGAGCGTGGTAACTTATCAATTATGAGCTGCGGCTTCCGAATTTATCTAGATCTTGTCTGATTGGAATTATCTATCAAAACGATTTACGATATTATATTATAGATAATTAAATTTCGAGATTGTAATTGATTTTGTTAAATCTATAAATAAGCTGACCACATTGATAAAAAAAATCTGGTTAAAAACGGATCAGAAAATCTTGTAGGATTGATCAAATATTCTGGTTATTATAAGTTATGAAGTATTAAGTTCTATTTTAATAACCAGAATAATTGAATCAATCCTACAAGATTCTGTGATTCGTCCGTTTTTAACCAGAATTTTTTTTCAGTGCATAATTACTGATAATTTAAATTACAAATAGAGAATCATTAGAAATTATTTGTAAAAAATAATAATAGCATGTTAGATACGTAGTTTCGCATGCAAACTCGCGAAAAAGATACGAGGGTCAGGTCACTTTCTTTCGAGGAATCAGATGTGGAACATGTCGATAGACTTTGTTCTTACGTGCCGTAAGGTCTAAGAAGGTGAGCGCGATCACTTCGAAGTAAGCCGGGTCACGCGAGAAGAAAGTTTCTGTGAAGTCTTAAACTTTTACCTGTATACCTAAACTATATATATTAACATTTACTTTTCTATCGAAGCTACTTGGTCGTGTCGGATCCGATTGTATCAAGATCGAGCTATTACCATATCTGACATGACATTAATTTCGATTATGCAGCACATTAATTACGATTTCCGCTCTATAAGATTTTGCCTCGGTTTCTCTGATGATAATCGCTAAAACAGAGTTTTCATTTAAATACAATAACGTGATCGTGATATGTGCAATACTGTGCAAATGTTTAAATTAAATACACAATTTATTATTTACTTTCATTTAACATGATAATTTACGACTTAAATTATAAATTTATATATGGATTCGATGATATCTGTGTTTAATTCTGTATTCGTTAAGCGCATTTTAAATTACCTAACAATATCGTAACTATAATCGTACACTATCGCTGATTAGTATGTATTTAAAGATTACATCGAAATTCCAAAGTGATTAATTATAACATACCGTTGCGACCTTAGACCTACCGCTAAATAGCATAAAAAGCGGCAGTCAAATAAATAAACGTAACATTGATCTTAGATAATAATGTTCCCGGAAATGTTACCCAAGTCAGTAGTATTCAGGAACTTACATGCTGACGCTTACCCGTCACGTATTTCCACAACGGCTGAATTACTTCACTTTCCGTTATCTGCCTTATTAATCGCGAAAGTACAGTCGTGTCTCAGTCCCATGCTATCTAAGTCGGAAGTAAATCAGTACTCACCGTAGGACATTGTGAAACACCGATGGTTGCTTCTGAGATATTTTGACACTACATATGCATAGACGAAGTACAATAAGAACTCCAACTTCTAACGTTAATCGATTTAACGTTTTAGTGTAATTAATGAAAGTAGAACGAACTAAGTATGTAATGTCAAATCATCATCGATAAATTTGATTTGAATTATATTTGAGATTAGATTAAAGACGTGTATTTTAATCCTTATCTATATTACACATAAATGGATATAAAGTCCTGACGATTCTTACTTTTAGATTTTAATAAAAAGAAGAAAAAAGATGATTGCATTCTGTACACGCACTTGCCCTGCTGTGTTCTCTTACATTTTTCAGCATTAATTATGGATAAAATCAAATGTTTTATGCATTAATTTTCCTAAGAAGAAAAAAAACATAATTTTTTTAAATTACGAAAATGGCAGAAATCTCAAATTCCACACTCATGTAGTTAATGGTTAATATAACATAATAAACGTAGTCTTTTTTCTCTCTCTTTATTATCTCAGAATTCTTGCAATTTCGCAAACGATATTTCCATGGAAATCAATGAATCTTATCAAGATTGTCCCGCACATAATCTTTTAACAGATTCACGAAGCGACACGATGGTCGATGCGAACCGGTGTCAAATTATTCAATGGCGAAATTATGCGATGTAGAGATAATGCGAATGCAATGCGTGGTTCGTTTTATGAGGCAGTCATTATATTGCCGGCGCGGTGACTATACAAAGCTCGATAACGTAAACGGCACCATCGCCATATTTCGATTTTATAGATAATGGCCGTGATGTTTAACGTATTTGTCTAACCAGGTATGCAGAATGCATAAGTCTTTTTACCGTGGCGAGGATACACGTGTGTGTGTTCGACATAGTCAACCGACATAGTCAACCGACCCTCCGAGTTGTTACCCTCTTTCCGTTCCGAATGTACATACTCAGGCAAGGATCAAAAGTCAAACAACAAGAATAACGAGAAATTAAGATTTCTCACCGATTAAAATATATACATGTATCATTTTTCTTATTCTATTTTTAAATCTTAATTGTAATACAATATCTTGTCACTAAAACGGTTTTATTCATTGGTTTTGCAAAATAATATACGATAATCTTTCTTTAAGTAAAATCATTTCAATTCTATTGAAATATTAATATCTAATTGTTTGTATCCATCTTTGATTATTATTTTTTAAATTCCTATTTTATTTATTTATATTTTAATTTGCATTGTGCTTAGAAGTATACTTGATTATTGACATTCGTTTCTTGCAAACGTCAGCTCACACATTTATTATGATATAGATAAAAATATCTCACGTCTTCACAGTTTCCCTTGCAACGATGTACGCGCAAAAATAGATTTTAACCGGTTTCTCGTGGCGATTCACGGAAATGAAAACGACGTGAAAACGAAAGAAACGAAAATGAAACGCGTTGTTTTTGCTCTCATACGGATACGAGCGAAACATTTTTCATTGTTAATCCCCAGTTATAAAGAACGATCACTGGGAATGCGGTGTATAAGCCGGTTTCGGGGGAAGAGAGGGAAGGGAGAGGGGGTGCGGTATTTCTGAATTAAAGCGATGTCTCTCCCTCCGGCGGAGAGAGATAGAGGAGCGTGTGCACCACGCCATGCCGTCCGACGTGGATTATTGCGCACGAATGTCGTACCTCTAAGCGTGCGTGCCCGCTCGCAGAGATGCATCGCTTTGTGCCGCTATTAAAAGTGGCCAAGTTAATAAACTATGCTCGTTGAAGGCGCGCCGCGCCGCACCGCGTTGCGCGAGCGAGGATTTCCCCCTACCCCCCCCCTTATTTTCTATCTTGCGTTTCTGAGCTCTCCACTTCTACGGTCCGCGGTGAGATAATAGCCGACTTACGCGTGCCGTAATGCAATTAATTAAGAAAGATGCCGCGCCGCTCTTAAGATACTCGTGATTCATCATACGTTTATTCGGGAATATAATGAGAAAGGAGAGAATTACATCTACGGGGGTAAAAGTTGCTCCGTCTCTAAATACGAGTATCGAGTGTACTACACTGGAAAAAAATTCTGGTTAAAAACGGACGAATCAGAAAAATCTGATAGGATTGATCGAATATTCCAGTTATTATAAGTTATAAAGTATTGAGTCCTATTATAATAACCAGAATATTTGATCAATCCTATAAGATTTTCTGATTCGTCCCCTTTTTAACCAGAGTTTTTTTCAGTGTAGAGATCTTTTTAATCCAAATAAGCCATTGTAACATTTTTTCGCATCTTCTGCCCATAGATAGGTATGTCTCGCTTCTGCCGAGACACGTCTCGTTGATTGCTCTATTGATTCCTCGATGTGAGCCCGATCGCGGAGATGAGCGGCCGGCGGTGGAAGAGACAGCGGCAAATTTTTTCCTTTATCTCTCATTTTATAATGCGGCTGCAGGCTTTAAGAGCTGTCTCGCCGCCAACCGGGGAATCGGCAGCCGCGATCGAGATGCGGATAAGATCGCGCAGCCACCGCCTACAATTTATAAAGTTCCGCTCGCTCGATACCCGGCTTCTCTCAAGTCCGAGCCCCGGGGTAACACTCGTGTGCTGTAAACGTTTGCGAAAACAGGCTTGCGTAAAAAAAATTGAGAAAAAAAAGGAGGACAGAGAGGGATACCCGCGGGTGCTCGCGCGAATTTGAAAGCGAAATCTCGCGCGCTACCGATCGCTTTCGACCTCGCTCCACCGACATTTCCGCAAATTCTAATTGTGGTCGATCTAACTCTATTAAATAGATATTACAATACAGAGCCGCCGCCGCGTATTTCGCCTCGTTCGTTCCTTCGCGGTTAACTCGATCGTTTCGAAAAATCGAAAGGTGAAAAAATCCAGTGCACCTTTCACTCGCGACACTAGAACCGCATCGATATCCCACGGGATCGCGAGTAGGATCATTGAAAAAAATTCTGGTTAAAAACGGACGAAGAAAACCTTGTAGGATTGATCAAATATTCTGATTATTATAATAGAAATTCTAATTATTATAATAACTTAATACTCACTCAATATTTATAATAACTCAATACTTTACAAAGTATTGAGTTCTATTATAATAAACAAAATTTTTTCAGTAAACGCTTGAACAGAAGTTCGGATGGATAGTGATTGATTTATTTTAAATCTGGAATAGATCTCCAAAATATCATTAACCTCAACAAGACCGAATTCCGCTTTGAAATACAGAGAACTGAAAGTCAAATTATTGGGCAATCATCACAAATGATTTTGTAATTTAATATTGGACAAGGTAGATCAATCATTGTACTAAGGACCTATAAAATGTTTTTGTGTGTTGCGTGATAGATATAATTAATACAATGAACAACAGGGATAACGGGGAAGCGTTACAAGCGGAGATGAAACAGGTGCAGATATCGATCGATGATCTACGATCATTGTAAAGCTTTTCTGTAATTATAGCGTGGCTTCGTGGATCGTAATTAAATCAGCGCCAGTGATTTATGGGATTCCCACCGGCGAAGAGAGCAAAAGATGCGGATCACTCTCAATTAGTGTCTGTCGACATCATTTATCAATGAAACGAGGAGAAAGCAATTTTGCGTTCT
Source organism: Tetramorium simillimum (assembly GCA_011636635.1). Taxonomy (NCBI): domain Eukaryota; kingdom Metazoa; phylum Arthropoda; class Insecta; order Hymenoptera; family Formicidae; genus Tetramorium; species Tetramorium simillimum. The sequence goes on from VBVQ01003849.1 coordinate 12,993, forward strand.
GTCGGTACTCATCATCCATCCGGAAGATCGGAAGGGTGTTATTAATAATACTTCTAGGGGGGAAAGTTCATCTGCATTTCGTCGAACGCAAAAATTCCATAATAGTAGCGGTAAAGATAGATGCAGGCAATTAATATCGGCCGCGTGATAGATTCGTCCTGATTATGATACAGACATATACGTAATGTTCAGATTATACATTGAGGAAACCACAATATATTTTTACATGTTTATTTATTAAGATTTGCTATTATACTGAAATAACTTTATAATGAATGACTTTCTCAATCGCGTAATACTCTATCAGTATAACAATTATCTATGATAATATCTTACATTGATAGTAACAATTAACTCAAAACACTCATTCCATGTCTTAATTTTACTAAAATGTCGATATAAAAAAAGAAACCTTTCAATTATCTTTTAACATTATATCAAAGATCAATTTGATGAAAGTGAACAATTAACATTCTTATAACATCTTATTACAATTTTTTCTCTGAGCTTACTGACGGGCATCAGTTAGTTTATTATCCCAGATTAACCAACTTTATATCAACTTTGTAATATATTATAATTGCGCTGAAGATGGCTCGAACAAGAGCCGAAGCTTCGAACACGTTCGAAGAATTTAACACCTTACGAAGAATGTAATCATCGTACAAAATTAAACATTAGTACTCGCACCAAAAACCGCTGATTTGATTCTCATTGCCCTTTTAAATAACCAAGTAAATTTCTGAATCTTTCGAGAATCCTTTATCGTCGTTATATCGACGACATTTTTAACTCGATGTCTTCACCGAAAAAAAAAGTCGACCTCAAACTCACTTAGAGAATTGCAACATTCGCCAACGTTCCCATGTTCTCGTTCAAGGTACAGCGCAACTGCATTAAAGAAGAGACTTTCGGTTGCATGCGTCATGTCAACTCGGCGGCGTGACCGAGTGACCGAGGCGCGGAGCGGAAGTCTCAACAGCCGGCTTGACCAGCCTACCGTGTAGACCGTGAAAGAATTGCCGGTGGCAATGGACGGGGCGCGCATCGCGCCCGAGAAAGAGGAAGAGAGAGAAGGACGAGATCGAAAGACTCGCCGTTGCTTCATGAGCTTCAACAGCTGAATCTAAGTATGATTAACCGATGCCGACGCCTCGCGTTGCATCGCCTTGGAATCCGGCGCGAGGATCGCATCCGGCGTGGCGATCCGTTCGCCGGGCGAGTCGCGTTGCATGGCTGATCGCCGTATACGCCGCGCCGGGGACTTAACGTGGCTTTCTTCGGCCGCGATGCACTACCGCGTTCGCCACTTCTTCTTCCGCGTAACTCCGTTCATCGCGATCGCGCTCGCGCCCACGCGATTGAAGCACGGCGAAACCGTTTGTTCGGGAGAATGGCTCGGGCGTGATTAATAGCGGCCGCGGATAGCGATAGCGACTAATTGTAACTTTAGAATCAAATATCCGCATAGGGGGCATGTATAAACGATGCCTGGCATGCCTGGCGTAATTAGGGTTGGAGGCGTACGGTGAACCTTGCGAGAATGAAAAAGGCTCGGGGGCTATGAGTCTCATTGACTCCGGAGCAAAATTTATATAGAGATCAGCATGTGTGTGATAACGCTGTAAGCGTAATGAGCAATTTAAATATGAAAAAAAATTGTAGACATATATCGGGCTTGTTAATTTTATTTTTATCTTATTTATAGTTATTATATAACGTCAAAAATATTTAATATTATTTAACACAATTTTTTATGTAGGAATTGTTTGTTTGAAACGTATATTACGCCATAAAAGAAGATAGAAGATTTCTAAATTCATTAATTATCTAGAAACTGTACAAATCTCAAGAGAGAAATCACATACTTGATTTGTTTAACCCGGCGATCCAGAAACGTATAATTTCTCGGTCAGCAAAGTATTACTTTCTTACTACTCGGGTCAGATTATGTGCAGCGCTATATTATTAACTGATAGCTCGGCAACCACCGCAAGAGAGAAAAGAAAATGGAGTGCCAAGAAGTATTTGATCCGCACTCTAACATTATGTTGCGTTATTCCGCATTATATTCCTTTCTCAGCGCGCAGCTGGTAGATTGAATAACCCAAGTTATCAGAAAAGCTCGTTTACTAATCAAAACGAGCATTTTATGTTATTAGGAAGAAGCACCGCTGGTGAGACAGGATCTACGCTTCGCGGCGTATTGCATTTATGATATAATGTTAACAAAGTTCAAAGTTTGAAGTCTCGCGCTGAGAAGCTTTTGTTGCTCGTCAAGAGAATCGAGCTGAATTCCATCTTCCCGCGGTAATTGATGGCGTCATTATTAAATTCGTGTTCCTCCGAAATTTGCATAATTTATGAAAGGTTTGCAATTAAGCAAAATGACGGAAAGAAGAGGGCGGAAGGGATTTCTCCTTTACTGAGAAATCTACCGTCAGTTATTCGCGGATAACTAAGTCAGCGAAACTTTATACAAGAATCATATTTTGCATATCTGAGAGACGTTGATTATTGCGTGAAATTCTAGCGTGCAAGTGTTACTTTCTTAATCATTCGTTGTACGTGTCAAAATGTGAGACATGAGAAGTTGAGTGGAGTGTAGGAAACACCTCATGTTAATTATTCATAAAAGATCATAAAAAGAGAAATTTTTTTAATCAATTCTGTAAAAATGTATATTTATAAATAGAATAGTTGAATTTTTTTTAGACAGTCTATTACAACTAAGTTTTGAAAGCTGTTGAAAAAAACATCATTAAAATTGAAAAACGTTTGATGCAGAAATAGATATAACATCTCTGGAGTGTTATATGCATCCTACGCGCGCCAAGGGTTAATTATTTTCATAAAGCTTTATTTAGCAATAATATTATATGTTGAATATCGAATATCGAAGTTTTCCTCCGTGGAAAATCCCCAAGTCCCTCAAGGAAATTGTCCAAGTATTCGCCGTTAAAATTGACATTGCGTGTACGTGCTCGGAATACGAAATACTCGCATTGGGGATTCTCGCGTGCGGAGAACTCCGCGCAACCGCCTCGCGGTTGCGAGACTTTCACGTGTACGCGAGGCATTATGCGACGCCCTTGAACACACACGCCACGTTCGCCGCGGACGCGAATACGCCGAAGCGCACTTGCGAGCTCGAGACACTTGCATATACGCGGCAGGCCGGACAGTCGCTATGACATGGTCGCTTCTAGTTACGCGCGTCTGGAGGCAGGGAGAAGTACAAGCTCGTTAGTCCGTCGGCTGGTTACTGCCATCGGCGCAGCGTGCGCTGTTAATTAGGCCATGCCACGTTATATGAAATTAGCCGAAGCGTAAATCCCATCGTGCCCTCCCTCTCCCCCCTCACCCCCGTCCCGCGTTCAGCCTCGCTCGCCTTCTTGCGCGCAACAGAAACCCCCGACGTGGGACTGTTTAAGACCGGGGATACCGATCTCGGCAGGATCACTCTTGTTCCGGAGAACAATGCTCCGTTCTCAATCGTTGCGGCCGGCACATGCATACAGATGCGGATTAGCGATATGCACAACTTGATCTGATTCCCGTCGTGATCTGAGTGCGCTATTTTTCCCCGCGAGAGCAACAAGTACGCGCTTCCCTGTATTCTCTTATTTGAATGAGAAATTTTCTTGTTATTCAGATGAGCTCTCTAGTAATCGGAACGGTGTCTCACGCTATTCTTACTAATATTGCAACCCTCATACTTCATTTACGAATATTATTACGCTGTTTCGCACAATCACTATTTCACAAAATGTAATAATTGAAGAATCAAAACAGTTTCATAATCTTGACAATTAAACTTATTTTCTGACTAATGCAATTTTTTAAAGTTTTAATTTTACATATTTGAATGACACAGACTTGTGATGAAAAAAGTGTTTAAAACTCTTAATTAGTCTTTATTCTTGATTGTTGAATTCAAATGTCGCAGTAAAAATATTGTATCACATACTTATTTTTTCAGAACATTCATTTTTTTATTTTTTATTGATTAAGAAATTAAGTATCTAAAAAT
>VBVQ01003850.1:0-17020 GCA_011636635.1 Tetramorium simillimum
TGCTGCTGAAAAGGAATGCGCGACAAGCTTTCTATGCCAGCGATCGGTCGATGATCGCGGCGACAATTAATTAAGGACCGGACAATCGCGTGACCGGAAATACGAACGAGAACCACTATAAATGGCATCGTGCGTGGGCGCATTGCCGCGTTCGTAATCGCGCGCAGCTCGCTCGTTTTGTGCCGATAAAAAAATAATATTAATGATCATCATAAATAATATTCTTAAAAAATGATCGATAATACAATTGTAGAATAATTAGTGGTGTTACGGAGTCTGAAACGCTATAGAATATAATAGATGTGTAAAATATATGCAGTCTTCACTTTTTGCAATTCAAATTAATTTCTATAATTAAACCAATATTGTATTTTTCGCCCTCATTTTATTTTAATAAAGCTTAGTATAATAATCAATTGATATTATTTGATAAATTTAATGAAGATGTTGCAATTATTAATTATTTATCAATTATAATTACACATTATTTCGAGTATTAAAAGAATTATGCAGAGAATTCTGATAAAGAAATTTGTATTAAGAATTCCCACTTTGTAGAGAAACTTTGTTTAATATCTTGGTTGAGGATTAAAATAAATTTTCATTTGTTCAAGGTATTGTGTTTGTTACATTTTCACTATATTATGATACGATTATAAAGTAAAAGAAGAAAATATTAATAGGGAAATTATTATAAGCTCAAGAGGATTATATTTATCAATCCATAATAATATTATATTATGATGATAATGTTCAACTAATTCAATTAACACGTATAAATATAATATCTGAGATGTAATACGTATAATATCTGAGATGTAATACATGCTTTTTTGTAATAGTATATCGAATGAGCTGTATCGAACAGGATGTAAGTATACATCGAGACAAGGAGATGAGAGAGTCGAACATGAACTTTCGATTATACGCACTATAAATTTTCAAGCCACGCACCATTAACTCGACGATAGCTGAAAATCCGGCTGAATCGATGAATCCCGACAGAAGGTAATATTGGACGGTGAATTATTTTGCGGGCCATGTTGAGAGTCGTGAAGACGTTTCCGATGCTGTGCAATCACATGGATAATTAGCAAGAGAAATTAACAACCGAATCTAATAAATTCCTGCATCAATAAGATTTTCCCGTAAAAAGAGAGATCGAGCACGTTCCTCATTAAATGCCGAGTTATAAAAATTGACCATAAAAGTAATTTATTTAAAATATATAATAAATACGGTAAAAAAAATAATTTTAAGTTTAACTTAAAGAAGGATCCTCAAATTATAGTTACTAATCACAATCAAGTGAAATAGCAAAGATAATATTTGTACAGACAATGCGTCGTAAATGGACGAAATTACATGCGACGCGCCATTAAAATGAAAACTGATAGAAAAGCGTAATTACAACCATGAAGAATAAATCGTTACTAGGGGTACATAAAGAAATCGGAGTAAGGATTGGTTCATCTGACGGATCGGTCGTTTGAACGAATCGAAATGGGCGCGCTTCGTTTTGCTCTCCCCTTCACGGTTTTTCTCCATCTGTTGTCATTGCCGGTGAGTCTTTTTTTTTGCCACAAGTTACACTACTCGATGCAACACGCCGCATTAAGTTTGATTGTACTTTCTCTCAGAACGCGCATGATTTTGGAAAAGTAGCAACAACCGTAGCCGAATTAAACGATCTCTTTGATATCATCGGCACACCGAAGGAAATTCACGGAGACAACGGCGAACTCGAATTTGAGATTTTGGATAGCTCTTTGAATCCGGTGATAATATCGAAACCTGTAGTCACCGTAAAAGACCCAACGAAGCTGAACGTAGGTTTCCAAGCTAAAGTCGAATCGAAGAATCATCCTAATCGCGAGGGCATCTCAACGAACGTGCAGCTCACGAATCAAGCAAAATGGTCCGAAGGCGTCCTATCTGGCGAGAGTAAAGAATTTTCGTTGGAAGAGGATTGGATTAAGAGAAGAGACGCGACGGATGAAAACAGAAAGAACGCGACTTTTCACTTATATTTCCCGGATGTTAAGGACGCATTGAGAAACAAGTTTGCCAAAACGAGTATGCAGCTCGGCCTGGACGTCACGTCGAAGAAGGACACGGACGAGAATTATGTCTTGATCGTCGATAATCGCTCGAAGGGCAAGAAAGATTACATCCGGCTCTGCAAGAAATTAAGTGACGGATCGACGAGTTTGATGCAGAAATTACGCGGCAGGATTTGCGTGAAGCTTCCGAAGAATGAGTTTTATTTCGAGCCAAGTGCTAATCGGAGAAAGGACGACGTGGCTAGGCTGGTGAGACTGAAAATCGGGAGAAAGAGTGGCGACGGAAAAGATTACAAGGACTCGGACAACGAGAGTAAGGAGAACAAGCGGAACACAGTGACGGACGTCGAAGCTTCAATTTCAGATATCTCGGCTAATTACGATGAATCAGTCGTGAAAGTGGCCGATAAGCTGGGAACGGGTCTGAACTTCAAGATGCCTGCCATGATCGATGGCAGAATCGCTAACCTCTTGCGCGACGGTAAACTTTCGCTATCCGCGTCGACCGCGTTAAAAGTATGAGAGAGTCATGATTAACGATCGAGTCAACTTGAGTTAACTATTTAAATTTACATATCAATATGTACATGTATATATACATGCATTTACGTATGTACGAAAAATAAAAACAACCGTTACTTGTACTGTTAAATATAGTTTGATTTAGAAGTTTACGAGGAAAATATGAAAGCATTCTTGTACACGACATTATAACAGCATAGCTTGCGTTCAGGTTTATACATATAAATATTTAATTAATATGTATTTAAGAGGCCTTAATATGTATTTATGACGCGTAGCTTCGTGATTAGTAACCAAAGGGTCCTGCACCGAGAGAAAAATATAGTTACTTTTGGTCTCAACTACAATTTTACAATATTTCTAACGATAATTATGATTAACCCTTTGAGTCCCATGACAAAGATTTTTAGATTAAAGATCTTTGCCATTGGGACTCAAAGGGTTAACATAATGATGCATATAGTTAAGTTAATCATATTTAACTATATTTTTCTCTCAGTGTGGGTTCAAATCCCAGTAGTCTAGTCCCTCATCCCGCATACATACATCCCATTTTCAGCGGAAAGTCACAGAAAAATTTTTCAAGTCTAGGTGACATTAGGGATTATTTATACCTAACCGTCCATCTATACTATTACTTTACTATACGTTTAAAAGAGACTGGAATTAAATCGTGTAAGTATTCAAACGAAATGTTCGCCGGACAATTGCAATTCGTTTAGAAACGAAGCATGGGACTTTTAGCATGACATGCAAGACCTACCACCCTTTTATAATTCCACATTACCCTTCCCCGAAGAAAAAGGATTCCAGATCCGGTTCGAGGTCAATTCCCTCGACTTACGCTCAAGGTTGGAGCGTGTGACACGGCCGTTAAGACACAATAGATCATTTCAAGCTGTTGTGGCATATAATTAATCTTAACAACGGCAGCCGCCGCGCAGCGCGGATATTCGCGGCGATCGGCGGCCTTCGCGCGGACAACCAGAACAAGATCTAAATGATTTTCCGCTTTTAAGCCTCTCCGTCTTGTCCGGTGTCTTATAATACGGTATGACGTCGACAGTTTATAAATAAATTGACGACAAGGATCGGAAGAATCGTGAAAACACCGCGCCTGCAAATTGTTGAGTCTCGGCGAGAGTTTCTTCGACACACAAATGCACTGAATTACCGCGCGTATTATATAATCAACGTACTCGTATATCGTCCGATCCGGCTCAATAATTTGCATCCGATTGGAGTATCGTTTCTGTGTGAGAATTGGGTGAGACGAGAGCCACCGCCGTTTGCAAGGATTACGTGATCATCTATTAAAGCGTGGTATAGGACTCTGACTCTACAACGATATACGCAATACGAGCTACAGTTTGCGCGATATTGTTGCGTAAAATAAACTCGATCGCGATTCGTATATCGCAATTAACGCGATACGACGCTGATATCATAGATACCGAGAGTTACTTTCACGAGTTGCAATCTGTTTGCTATCTTCAAATGAAATGAATGAAATGAAATGAATCTTAAAAGAATTACACGTTTTCAAGCCATTTTAATAAATAAAAACTGGTAACTCAATCGCGTCGCGATATGGCTATTTGTTAGTCGTCAGAATATAAAATACTTTTATAACGCGTTATATTCTGGCTGCGCGCAAAAGTGATAAAAAGCCATGCAAGTGCCGGCGCGACGGCGACGATGTAACAATCATGGGGCAGAAGCCCAATCTGTAGGTCAATTCGCTTGGAAATTTATTTGATGAACAGAGCAAGGTACTTGTCCGAGATACCAGACTGATGTTGAAAATGAATTTAATTGTTTTCAGCCAAACTTAATTTTAGGCACATTAAAATACAACAATGCACGTACGTGCCATTTATTCCCGGTTCATAATACATTTTTTTTAGTACTTAAAAGAAGATTCTATTATTGATATAAATACGTTACATTGTACACTTTTAATGGTGCACGCGGCCAAATTTTAAGCGTAACATAGCGAAAAATTAATCAGCATGGCGGAAAAAGAACACTGAAATTTGATTTCATATATCTGATTTATAAGAATAGATATTATAAAAAAAATAGTATATAATTGTATCACGATATTTAACGTTTTAGTTAAATTTCGTTCATTTTCATATAAAGGAGCGAAGAGACTGTTAACTACCAATCTCTGTTACGGGGAGACAGAGGCTGTTCGATTTCGAAAAAAGGGAAACTATGTCAGAGAAAATACGCGGTTAGACCGACGTGGCGATCCTGTATAATTATTTATGACGGATATTTCAATTCAGCGCCGGAACTGCATTCTTTCGCTGCCACGCTTTGACGGAAATGCAAAATAAAAGGGGAAAGGGCGCGTGACAAACGTGAGAGCGATTCGCGATCTCGCATTCTCGAATGCCGCCGCGACGTCTCCCTCGGCGATCGATAAATTTAATTACGTACACATATACGCGCAGGAGCGACCGTTCTTCCACGGACGGGGAAACTATGCCGAATGAGAATAGGTTTACGCCACCGTGACCGCGTGACCAATGACTTTTCCTGTTATCGTCAATGAAGATGATGATAAGATAACGTGACGTAGCGAAATCGACAGGGGATTCCCGTTTCGTTTAATTCTCCATAAATTTCTGATAATAGCGTTGCACAGTAATTCGATGCACCATTAAGATTATAAGATACGAAAACAAGAATAAATTTTGTAAATATAATTTACACTGTAAACTCCTATGGGTTGCCACTGCTCCTACTGAATATTCGGTTAATTTGACTAAAACAATGAGATAAAATTAGCGACATACAAAATAAGTCTTATCTAATTTAACTTCCGTGTTGGTTAAAATTAATGAAATATCGAGTAGGAGCAGTGGCGACCTATGGAATAGTTAAAAATGACTCAAATTGAGTATAATTTAGCTGCGTTCCGATATTCACTGCCAGTACTGCAAATCTATAGTTTATGTGACGCATTATAGATTTTCAGTACTGAAAGTGAATTTCGGAACGCAGCCTTTGACACTACGAGTTTAACAGTGTACGAAAGATAAGATTCCCCAGAAGTTGTATTCAATGAAAAAATACAATGTCATCAACTGTGATGGCACAAAATGATATTATATCAAAGGAATATTTCATCATTAAAAAAAAAAGGGAAAAGCCTATCAAAATTTCTGTAGGAACGCGATATCGCGAATATCAATGAAAATCATTCTGCTCCGCGAGAGAGAAGTGTGTCGCGCAAAATCGCTTTATGTAACTTACGGCACGGAAATATCGCGCGGAAAATCGATTCCACTTGACAAACGGCAAGAAATTACGGGGGACCACGCGCCTGTCAAGAAAGCGTTCTCAAAATTTGTCGCATGTTTATTCGAGTGTGTTTAATCGCCAGCGAATTTCTGTCCGTGTGAAAAAGAGTCGTGGGAGGACGAAGATCGCCTCGATCGCGACGTGCTCCATTCACGTCGACGCGACACGCGTACGAAATTTTGCAAACAGAGACGGGGCCCCGGGACGGCCTTCGGATCGCAAGACAATTTGCGAGAATCGCGTGTGTGTGTGTGCGCGCGCGCCGGTTTCGCAGGCGACGTAGGCAGATCCTTCCCGGCCTACACGCGCGGCCGCCGCCGTCGTCCCACGGCGTTCGGCCGGTTTTATGTAACACTCATTCGCGTAATCGCGATCCTCCTTCGCCGGCGTGCAACGACACCGGAGTAGGATACGGCCTCAAAGATGGCCTCTCCCCGGCGCCTGTCAACGTCGCGCGCCGGGACGCGACGCGGACCGCGGCGACGGGGATCCCGCGTCGCAAGGTAATCAATTGACCAAACGGTCCGAGGGGGATACTTACGATAACGAGGACGACGGTGTTCGAGGAGTCTGCGTGCGAGCGGCGGGCTCCAGCGATCAGCCGAGGGTCCCACCACCTGACGTGATCCCTGACGACGAGCACTGGCTGTGCCCCAACACGCGCCACTTGCCGCGACCACGAGTCGCGTGCGCCGCGCCGTGCGCGATAGGGCCTCGTCGCGCGTTCACGTTTCCGTCGCACGTTTTACCGTCCGCAGCGGCGGAAGCGCGAGCGCGAGGGAGAGCGAGAACCGCGGAGGCCGTGCGTCGTCGCGCACGGGAGAAACGCGGTCACCGCCGACCACCCGTAAACAGCCGTGCGTTGACTCAACCGGGACGCGGCGCGAGTTCGATCGACCGCGATCAGTTGTCGTAAACACTGGTCGCCATGCTGCCGAGGCACCTGTCAATACGTGCCGCGGCGCAGCGCCATCTAGCGCGCGGCCGTCGGCGTACCGCCGCCGGCGCCGACAGATGGCCGCACGTATCAACCGTCAGTACGCCGCCCGCGCCGGGCGACCTGTCCCTCAGAAATCCCCGAGAAATAACAAGAATGTCAAAATCACTGCAAAATGTCATTATTATGTCGCTATTTTAGCGTATTTATTTTCGCTTAAACGATTAAATTTCAAGTGATGCAATGAATTTCATGTATTTTCCCGATTAGAAACAAAAGAAAAGAATAGAAAGTTACGTTAATTTTTAGTTTGTTAATTTTGAAATTTCTACTCGCAATTACAGTTTTTTATTTACTACGGATTTGAATTTATTCGTGTCTTTCTGATTTTTTGAGTGTACAGAGTGAAGTAGCAGCGAAACGCGTCGATGCATTATCCGTTAAGTGGCCATATTGCTTCGCGCCGCGTTGATCAGCGCAAAGTCGGAGTAAAGTCGCTCCGCCCCTTGTTCACGTTTCTCGTTTTTCAAAAGTTTCAAACAGCTTACGTATATGTCAGAAGTGTCGAATTAAGTGCCGGGACATTGTCGCGTTAATCGGCATCGCATTAATTTGTGCTAGTCGACCATATTTCCGCGTTGTTCATATCCACGGGATAGTAGACGGTCTCGAGGAAAGTGAATCGTCGAAGACACCCACCCGAAGTTGGCGCCGACCGAGCAGCTAAACAGCAGCGCCGATGTAGCAGTTGGTAAGTAGACTCATTCAGATAATTATCAAGTTCAACCGAAAGTCGACTTATTAACTTAATCGATGATTAATTCGTCAAGCAGAATTGTTTACAAGTTGTTAGCAAGATTTGTAATTGAATACGTCGCCGCCTATAACCTCTAATCTTTCTTTTTATAAATGTATATCAAAAGAAATAGTTTAATCCGCATTGTATATCCATGTTACAGTTGCAATATTTTAATCGCGTTAAAATATCGTTACTTGACAAATCAATCGTCGATTAAATTAATCAAAGTCCGATTGATCTCATCTATAAATAGAAGGATCCCTGAAAGCACGTGATATTAAATAATATTCTTGGTACATCTTTAAAATATTAAATGTACATTTAATATTCCAAGGATATACCAAGAATATTATTTAATATCAAATAATATTACGCGCTTATAGGGATGAGTGCGCGATTGATTCCTAAACTTATTCGCCAATAAGCCTGGAATTATGCGCCGCTTAACGCAACGGTCTTTCTCGCATCGGAAATTAAACTCAGCCAAATTACATCGGTATATGTATTAATCCTTGATACATGTACACTATTAATAGTGCCGCACGTCGCGGCGCTCGAATGTTAGATTCCTGGATCTTGATAGAAATTAATATAAATAAATAACATGTCGTTTTCCGATATGATTATTAATTATTACGCGTATACTTTATGCAGCTTTTATATCTTAAAATATACATATATGATTTATTATTGACATTGGAAGCGTATACAGTGTTAGTGATCGATACAAAAGAAGGATTCTCGCATACTCGATAATAAATTAAGATTGCAGTGATAATAATTATTATAATAATAATAAACGAACACACATCACATGTCGGGAGGGAGATGTAATAGCACAATATTCCCCTAAAATAAGAAATACGCCCTGACGACGCCGCGTCGACGCATTAATAGCCATAATTAGAACGACGGGCGTATCGTAAAAAAAAAAAAGAGGAAAGTAATCGCATGTCGTAATGCAATGATTAAGGCTATAATAAATAATAAATGAGTCTATACCGTCAAGTGCGAAGAAAGGACTATATCGATACGCGACTGGCGACCCTTTCCCGATTAGAAAAAAAAAAGGAAAAAGAAAAAGAATAGAAAGTTCCTTAAAGTAAAAATCTGGACGATATTATTTGTCACCTGCCATGTGCGCAATAACGGTTTTGCGAATCGCGTAAAATTTCGCTGCTTCGCGATGCGAATGAGAGCTCTCGCGGAGACGCGCGGCTGTCCGAGAAGGGATCGGCAATCGCGGGTACTATTATCGTAGAAATAGCAGTAACAGTACGATAACACGCCGGACTGCGACTGGCAAGATGCTCGTTTCCCCCGAGCGCGTTTTCCTCCCCCCCCGTGGGAACGGAGCGCGTCTTTCGGATCCGGTCCGGGGCAGGGCGATCGAAATCTGTACGCGAATGGTTCTCCCGCGTCCGTCTAGAGTCGCGAACGTTGTTACGCTCGTGTGCGGCCCGAGTATCTCGATCGATCGGAAACGCATCCGAATTTGCAGTTGGTTAATATGAGCCGAGCGAACTTAAATACTACAGGACTCGTGACACGTGACGAATCAACGTACGGTACGTGTCGCTTCTCAAATGTTTCTCCGGGAGATACGAGGCAAATTATCTCGTCGATCGATTTCCTTCTTCCTTCCTCTCTCTCTCTCTCTCTCTCTCTTTCTCTATTATCGCTCTTTCTCTCGTATCACCGTGCCGGGCTCGGTCGAGCTTAGTAGAGATAATTTTTCGGCTCCTCCGTCGGCTGTCCGCACACCCCGTGATACTTTTTCGTCACGAGACTCCTGCTACGGCAGTTTTCGATCTCCAGGAAGCACTCGTTGCTGTACGTCATGCCGTCGGTGCCGCAAACCGGGTCGTAATAAGGCGGACAGATCTTCTGACAGCCGCGAAACAGGAAGCCCTGGACACACCTCTTCATGGGCACCACGTATACGTGTTTCCTGGAATTGAGGTGTTTTTTTTTTTTTCGTTTGAAATACTATCGTGTCATTAAAGTACTGAAAGAACTGAATTATTTTACTTCAAGGATCAGAAAATAATTATATCGTTGGTGGAGTTTGGGCAACGGATTTCGAAAGGTACTTGTATCACGCAACACCCTCTAGGTTGATTTTTTTTAGCATTAGAATATTAGGATTTATTTCGGCCCGAGTACACGTATATCGGGGTAAACGTGCATTAGAAATGGATACGTTAGAAAGCAATTGAAAATAGAGAAATGACTCCTTTGGGGAAATGGGCCGCGCGGAGGCATCGGCAATTTCTACTTTCGAGATTGCGCGCGATTGTGGTGGATTCACCTTCCCGAAGTAGGATACTTTCCTTTCGCTGTATTTGAACAGCAGGCTCAAAAACATCCTGCTGGCATGCGGCAGCGATAGAAGTGGTTTATTATTTCCATAAAGAAGATGTAATGGAATGGATCTCCGGCTGAATCACTCACGGACTTTCATCGGGCACGCACGCGATACCGGCTCGAATTAACCGTTTCTCGAGGACCAGTTTCTTAGGCGATCTTCTCTTCCTCGGCGGTATTTCAATGGCGCGATCGGGCGCAATGAAAGTCTATGGAAAGTATTATATCGGGAAGAGGCACGATCGCGGTCAACAAAATTATATGCGCGGCACGAAACGCGCGCCGCTCTCTAGCCGCTTCTGAATAAATAGAATAATTGAATTCGGATAATTAGCCTTCTTACTTCCAACGAGGTAATGAAATTATTTCACGGCAGTATTCCAGTTTTTTTTTCTATTAGAGCAGAATGGAAATTATGTGCTTGAAATTAAAATAACGTGACCAAATTATTCTGAGATAATTTAATTACTTTCCTTGAGAAATAGAAAACTTGATCGAATAAATTCCCCTTTAAAATGAAATTAATTTGAAGCGTTTATTTTATCTTACAATCATATCAGTTAACACGAGAAATTCTCTAATAGAATTTATATATTTTGTAAGATGAAATAACAACTTTAAATGACTTTACCAAAACAACAATATTTTTGCTTCGTGCTTGTTGCCCTTTTTTCTCTATCATTGCAATTAGCAATAATTTAATTTATTTACTATTACATATTACTTGAGGATAAAAGGTTATAGAAAGAAGAGAAAGCTTAACAAGAGTTTTTAATTCTCCCGTGCAATTACGACACTTGTCGAGATTCCTCTGAGAATTAGTCCAGGATTAATTTATTAAAAGTGCCCACTAATCGAGCGCTTCTCAAACAAGAGAGCGCTACGCTTCAGTAAAACAAATGCAAACATGACGTTTTGTGGCTTACCCGCAATTGTCCCTCTTCATCTCGCATTCGTTACGATA
Organism: Tetramorium simillimum; assembly: GCA_011636635.1. NCBI lineage: Eukaryota > Metazoa > Arthropoda > Insecta > Hymenoptera > Formicidae > Tetramorium > Tetramorium simillimum. Next base: position 10,968 of record VBVQ01003850.1, read on the forward strand.
AAGCTTGTTATCGGAGCCGCAAACAAACTGACGTTCCCCGCTGCAAATCTGGTTGCAAAGCGCGGTGGTGCGACAATGCTGTGCCGGAACTTGAACCACCCTCTGGCCGCAAGTCTCACGTTGCAGATGGCAGAGAGACCTAAATGCATACGAGTGCACATATGACACATCCGCAAACATCGGTCTACGAAACGGGAACAATTCGCGACCGCTATTTAATTGTTTAACTGTTGTCGATGTTACAGCACATTGCGGTCAGCCCGACTTGTCCTTAATCTTGAAAACATGTCACAGTTCGAATGTTTTGTTTTTAACTGCAAGTTTTATCATTGCATCTTAATACAATCGAAATTTTATCGCGGTTTTCAACGATGCTCGATTAAGGGCCGGTTTTTCCAACTTCTTGGTAAGCTAATTAATAGTTAAATTAATTAGCTTACCAATTAATTAGCTTAATTAAATCATTCGTCTAAACTTGACTAATTTGAAAATAAAACAAAGACAGACGTAAGATTTAACTATTAGTTAGCTTACCAAAAAGTTGAAAAAAATCAACCCGAAGTGTAAATAGATGGATGATATTTATATACCGGCGAATTCTCGGAAATTTTAATTAATAAACGTCAATTTATCTCGCGCGATTCAGCGAATCAGAAGAAACCGGTATCGGAACAGAAGAAGTTCTGAAAAGAGTTCGAGGCCTTTTCAAACGGGTCGGTCTATCGAACGATCTGAGGTGCAGACACCCTTAAAATCTTCGGCCGCGGACGTTCTGGAATCCGAATAACGCTCTTAATCACCGATAAACGTTGCCGTCGCTTCCACAAACTGGTTCCTCGGGTACTTCGGCGCAGTCTTCGGGACAGTGTTCGATCTCTTTCAAGGTCGTGCACTCGCCGACATGAGCCGATTGGATGCCCTTTCTAAAATACATCAAGTATCGGGGAAGATTAATTTAGCGTTGACGAATCAGTGTCTAAAGAGTTCGCAATTTCAGTATTTGCTACTTCTATAAAGGAGGGTGAAAATGTTAGTACGCTTTTGAAATAAATACAACTTACAAGCAAACCGCTACGTTCAAATGGCACTGATTCGGGTAAGTATTCGCGTCACTACCGCAAACCGGATCCACTTCGCTTCCGCACCTCTGCTGTTGCTTCATGCATTTCGTTAGCCGAGATCGACACTTCTCAAAGTCTACTACCGTTACCTTTCTTCTTGCATGCCTGTTGATTAACACTTTGCGTTAAAGAACGCTTTGACGATCGGTTATTCGTAGAAAGAAACAAGAAAGCTTGAAACTTGAAACTTTTTGAGAAAAAAAAAAAGGCCGTTGATAAGTTGTATGATTACTTGTTTCCTACAACGTCGATTTAATGAAAATATATATTTATAATAGTATATAGTATACTAGGCGATAGATACACACGTACCCGCAGTTTAGCATTTGCATCTCGCACTCGTTCCTGTATATATTTCCGTCCGATCCGCAAATCGATACTTCGGGCTCGTTTTTGCAGTCCAGGGGACACGCGTTGCTTCCGGATGTCCGTTCCCGAGATACGCAGAACGACATTGGCACTTCGAACACGTGCTTGCTAAAAGTCACAGTCTGATAAGTATCATTGGAACTCAATCTGGAAATCTTCGTGTTGGATAAAATCACAACGAGATTTGAACGCTAGAACGCAGTTAATCCCTGGAAGGCACACTGAGTTTGTTTGACCCAATCAAGATTTTTTTCGAATATCTTGGCTTTTAATTAACATAAAGATTTCCTTTTTTTTTTAATATAGAGTGAACAACTTTTCTTATAACGCATTTCGATTTATTGAGAAAAATAATGTAGTTTCAATAATATTTTAATTTAAATTTTAAAAAACGTGTTTTTTTTAATTTTTGTTCAAAATTGTATATCTTTTGAATTCTATATCTTGAGTGATATATCGTAAAAATTTTAACATTATTTTAAACATCAAAGTATCCACTTTGAGATGATATTAGTTGCTTTCGTAATCTTTCAAAAAGTATAATTATTTGAAAATATGAAATACTAGTCAAATAGACCAAGTTCTCTCATTTTACATGTTTATAAAACAGTTAAGAAAAATCTAATGATGAAATTTGTTTACTCTTTTTCGGAAGATTTAAACTAAATTATTTATGAAATGAATATCCATTTCTATATCTCTCTTTTCCGTTATACAAATCAAAGCACTACAAAATGTGCATGCCGGCTCAAACGGACCCTGTATGCCCTCCAGGGGTTAAGATTACAAAATTCATCAGGCAGTTGTCCAAATTTAGATATCGAGAGACATTAGGTCGTGCAGTTGCTTCGCGTTATATATAAATCTAATATTTAGATGCTTAGATACGGAAAAATCCCGGTGAAAAGAGGTGAAGGATGAAATGGCTCGAGCGTTCTTCAAGTTAGGCTTTTATGAGAAGAGTATGAGGGAGCAATTCATGAATGATTAAGTGCGCACAGGGAGCAACACCGAGAGGAAAGGAACAGAGGAGGTAGAGAGCACGTTACGAGAGCTCGGGTTTTGTTGGAGAATCGTGCGCGGGGCCGACGCGGGCTCCGGTCGTACGTTGAATTCGTCGAGGATCTGTTACTTACCCGCAATTCTTCGCCCGCATTTTGCAGGTGTTCGAGTACAGAATGCCGTCGCTACCGCAGGCAGGCTTGGCACCACGCCAGCACGATTCACGACAATGTCTTGTGGTCTGGCAGTGCTTCTTATTCGTACGCACGACGCCTTGGCTGCGAATCGGAAAAAGTCAAAATCGCTTTGCGGCCAGGCTAGTTTTATGTTAAAACTCGGAGAATAAACTCTCCTTCCCACAGAATAATACACGTTTCGCGTTTTACGAGGGGAGACGACTGCGTCCATGGTGAATTACAGTGTTTACGAAGCCAGTTATCTTTATCATTTTTTCCATGCGGAAAATGGCAGAAATAATGAGTGAGATAACACACAGAGATGGACGTAAATAATGAGTGAGATAACACAGAGATAAACATAAATATAATCCCGAATGTGATACTGTAATGGACTAAACTTTCGCGCGCGCGCGCGCCGAGAAAGAAATTCTCGGCGGACAAATGCGAAAACATTAACGAGAGATTAAGCGTATACGGTTTTCGAAAATTCCCGAGCCTCCGCGCGGCACGCCGGAGGGCGTATAACCGTATAATTGCCGGGGCCGACCTTCGACGTACCCGCAAGTGAGCAGCTTCATCTGACACGTGGACTTGTAGACGTTTCCGTCACTTCCGCAAACCGGTCCGTCGAGCGGCGCGTAATCGCACGATACCGGGCAGTTCTCCCTGTGGGCCGAAATATTGTTGCAGGGCCCGAGATGAGACAGCTCGATCCCGACCCGGCAGATCTCCACCCTGAGCATGCACTTGTTCAGGTAGGTACGCCCATCGGTGCCGCATACCGGATCTTGATCGCCCGGGCAGCGGTGCTCGCACTTGCTACCGGATGACCTCAGGCAAGCCGTCTTCTCCGTGGCCACGGTAACGCCTAAATGAGCGTACGACGGCGAAATAATGAGATACGTGGGATAGATTTCGCGCGGTCATCAAGCGAAACGAGATCCCCTCCTCCACCCGCGTACGTATATACGCACGACCTCGTCGTCCAACGGCGAACAAATCACCCGATACTCTCTGACGCGTAAATAGTTCGTTTCGACGCTCTAGGAAATCGCGATTCGTTTTGCGAGCCCACGTATAATTTATCGTGGCCATCTATTATACGAATGAACGGATCCTCGTTACCATAGGCCTGCTATCGCGAGCGTAGAAAGAGAATACGATAGGAATCTCTTTATCGTGACCGTGAAGCACGGTAATAGTTCGCATGAAGACCGGCGAATGAAGGTCGCGTTATTTCCGCGATTGTAATTGAAGCGCGCGCGCGCGCGGTTGTATTTCTCGATAAACCGCTACTAATAGGTCTGCGCGCTTATTCTTACGGTCGGCTAATATACAAAACGGGATAACGAAATCATACAGAGTTACCGTGATATACATCCCGGCGACGGACGTCTCGCGGGGCGGGAGGGGGGAGGGAGGGGGAAAAAAAAAAACTGTAATCTCGCTGCGAGCGAACCGGAGCGCGTATGCTACTATAATAACTATTATATATAATTAAAAGCGCCTTACCCTTTCCGCACATCTTCTTCCGCATTTCACACTGCGACGCGTATATGACACCGTCGCTGCCGCAAACGGGCTCGCCGCTCGGCGGGCATATCCTCGGGCACGCACCGGACACATAATCTGCGGGAAAAAATCGTGCGCATGTTAACGAGGATAACGTATTTACGATATATATTGATAACGATCGTCGCTCGAGGAGCGATAATTATTTCTAATGGTATCAATCGGGCGGTAATCGACGGTAAATGTATCTTAATGGCATCGCATCGTCACAAACGACCGTGAAATGTACCGTGGTACGATCTTTCACTAAATTGTCCGTCTTCTCACTCATTTAATAGTCGTCTTCTGCCCGAGTACCGCCCGAGTACTGTTAGAAAAGCGAAGTTTAAGCGTCAACGGTACTCTGATTAAAGACGAAGAAAAAAGAGAGGGAGAGAGAAAAGAAAAAAAAAAGTGTAATAACATTTACTGTTAGGTGCTTCGTTTTGTTATGCGCCATCACGGTAACCTCGCGCCACCACATACCACGCGTATTAAGAAGAGCGCCTATTATTGTAATGACATAATTGTAATAATAATAATAATAATGCTTAAGCATATGTGTAACGCGGTAAAGTCAACAGCAAAAAAAAATTAAATACCCACCCGAGTGGAGGAAGTGAGTCATACGCATGGTTTAACCATAATACGGAATACAGCCCGGCGTGTTGTTCTCCCCGTGCGGGATCGCGCTCCCCCTCTGACGAGCCGATCGCTCCAACATCTCAGGATATTGCGATCCATTGAACATAGGAAGTCCATTAAATAGCTGAACGCGGGAGAGCGCTCGCGGAAACGCGATTTAATACGCGATGCAAAGATCGGATAAGACCGGCCTGGCGAGAGAGCCGATCGCGATGTGAGGCTTATAAAACGCATCACACGGGGGGGGTGTACCCGAGATGTAAGCGCGCATTCCTGGACGACAATCCCGAGGGCGGAGGGGAATTATTTATCGCGCGTGGACGCGCGTAAAATCCGCCCGTGGCCGCGCGGTTCTCGTTACGCAACACGCGCCGAACGCTTCCAGATCGCTTCGGAGGGCTTTACGGCCGCGTGTCATAAAGGCAACGCGGGAGTCGTGTAGTCGCGGGTGCGCCTGGGTCATCGCGGAAATGTCGAATGCCGGGAGGACGTTGCCGCGCGGTGTCGCGGCTTTTTACAGCAAACAAGGACTGCTGTACATCACCGGTACATCGTCTCTCGCGGTGTTATAATACGCGAGGGATATGAAGAGGTATATTAAATCGTTAACGGGGTATTCTGCATGGGCAGGGATACGTAGGCCGTATTGAGGTGATATTTAAGGCCACGCGGCGAGAGAAGAGAAGAGGAGACGAGCGAGAGAAAGAGAGAGAGAGAGAGAGAGAGAGAGAGAGAGAGAGAGAGAGAGAGGGGATTATAACGTAATTTCCCGACGAGACCTCTCGTCGTCGCTCTTTTTGGCCGTGGCGTTTATCCGCAAGGAGATTCTCTGTCGAAACCTTAATTACTTCCGGTTGACCGTCCGAGGCAGATATCTGCCGTGTGCAGGTCCGCGCCGCCGCCGGTCTCGGTCCAGCGAGCGTCGGGTCAACAGCACACGGGATTTACGGCACTCGTTCCATACCGGATCGCATAATATATAACAAATTATAAAATCGAACTTTACAGTTAGGGATGTACCGGGCCGTCCGAGGGCGCGGTTACCGTCGGTTTCGTCGTGTATCGAGCCACGGCATCGGGAGGCGCGCTTTATTAAGCGTTTACGATCCCTCGATCGCGAGACGCGTTTAACGCGCGTTATTTATTAATCTTGCAAATTATATGCGTGCGCGGGGGGGGTGGAGGG
>VBVQ01003852.1:0-16975 GCA_011636635.1 Tetramorium simillimum
TATCTAAAGTAATAAGAATGTCATTATATGGACTGGATTTTTCTATTATTACAGGAAGATTGCAGATTATATAAATTATAGAAATTATTATTGTTCGTAAGAATGATTTATTTCCATAGTATACGCAAATAGACGGATTCAGTTTTATTCAGTAAACACATTGTAAAGCTGGATAAAAAAATTTAATATTATTTACATCATAAAACATAATATAGATTTACATATCACGTTGACAATTAATTATTAATTTATAAAATGTGTCTGTTAAGAAATAGTTAAAAAAAAACAGATTGTTTCAGGACAGATTTGCTATTATGTCGAAACCCATAATTTCAAGTTTTATCTGCAGATTCTCTATAGATTATAATTTTTCTTTGCATCAGTAAGAAACATATTATACTAGTTTGTATTATTATTAAATCACTTTAGAAATTGACAACTTACATTATAAATACATTATAAATACTTGATCATTTATATTAATTTTGTAACCTTTTAATTTTATAATTTTATATTAATTTTATAAATTTAACTCTCTAATTTCAACTCCGGTACGAGCCAAGTTTGTTTCTATGACTTTAAAACCATATATCTTCAATTCGTACGAGAGATCCGCAATGTGTGATTTCGCATTCGGTGGACACCAAATGTATACATATGAACCATTATTAAAGTCTGTATATTTCCCACACATACCATATTTTTGTGCTGTTGAACAAATTAAACGAAAATCGTCGTTCGATACCTTTAATGTCTCAAATAAATTTTGGTTCTTGCGAATGCAATTCTGTGAAAAACATACGTAAAAAATTAAATTGAATCTGAGATGACAAAAAGTCTTACATAAAAACTGATAAAAGAATACTTTCATAAGAATGTGGAAAATGTAGCTCATAAAAATATACAAGACAAAATGACACCTTTTGCAGTTTGTGTAATAAGATTTACCTTTAATATATTATGTTGTTTCTGTATTGCTGCAAGAATATCAATATCTTTCGTTTCGAAGATACTATCTCCATGTTTATTCCAAATATCAAAAAGTTGTTCGAATCCAATACAAACATGATCTGTTAAAGTATTAATGCTCTCGCAGATAACACTACCAAATACAGCATTCATATTCATCATCTTTTCTATTTGTTCCGTCAGAATTTCTGGATTTTGCATTTGTCTCGAATCGACTAATAGAATCGTCATGGTTGGTAGTTGAGGCAATTCCATCAAACGCGTAATCTCTCTTTCTTGATGTATTATTATTGAACCATATGTGCACGCATTTACGTCGATTTTTGCAAATTCGGACGATATTCTCTCACAGTGTGTAACATATGCCTGAATCGTATCGAGGTCAGAACGATTAAAAGTATGGTTAATAGTGTAAATACCCTTTTGCAGTCGTGACCAATGTAACAAGCATGCTGTGAAACATACTGCGAATGGTATTGGACTGATAGATTCATATAAACTGTGCAATTTTGAATCCATGTGTACATATATTATGAAAGATCTTATATCGAGCTTTTCATGATAAGTAATATTAACGAGCAAAAAACAGAACATTTGTACAAATTTCTTTTGGGTTGCTGACATATCCAATGTCTCGGTATATTGACCCACTTGTTTATGTAATAACCATATATTGTTGCGAACACTGTAGAAATTTTGAAATATGTCTACAGGTAGATCAAGCAATAGAAGTATTTGAGGAAAGGATATTTTCATATTTCTAGCGCTTTCTACAGACGGTAATTCCACGAATTCCATCGTAGTACGTAAATCAATGCTAGCCGTCAAACCCTTTGCACCGCATTTCACCGTATGTTCACCGAATAAACTTAATGTACCTGGTGCGGATACTTTGAATTCAATCATTTTTGTAAATAAATGAACTTTTATAAATAATTTTTATTATTTGTAGTCTTCCTGTGAAAATAGAAAAATATATCTGTATCATAATTCTTATTGCTTTACTTTAGATTTATATATATGAACATTAATTCAGTAATTTGAATTTAACATCTAATTTTTCATTTTATTCGATTTTTCTGATATTTATAATCAGTAAAAAGAAGCAAATTTCAAATCTTTATTAAGAATTTATTCAACTTGAATTAAAATTTAAAATATTTTCAATTATTATTGCGTCAAAGTTTATTAATGCACTTGAATTAAAAATTATTAGAACTGAGATGTGTATGTGTAATGTACTTTTATAATCTGTGAAAATAATATGTATTACTTACTTGCAATTAGCAGTATAAACAGAAGTGACGTATAGACGAGCTTGTACAAAAATATATCAGAAAATATGATTTTGAAAACTGAAAAATGAATATGAATATGAAAACTGAATAATACAATACAGGTTTGCTTATCGCTTTCGACAAAGCTTACGTCCGCTAGCAATCCACAGAACTACACGCACGTAAGAATCTTTTCAGACTAACTGAAAGACGGATAAGTGAAAAGTGACAACATTCCCTACCTGAAATATACATATATATATGTATACACAAGTTTGACTTTAACCTCCCTTTAGCCTTGAGAGTCTTCAACAACAAGTCATTTTAATAATTTTCCTAACGATGCAAAGAAAAATTAGAGAATCTGTCGATATAACAATAAAGCTTGAACTTTTGGGTTTCAGAGTTATAAATTTTCGCAAATCTGTCATGAAATCTATCCATTTTGTTTCTTGAATTAATATTTTAGTAGTTGCATTATGTAAATTGATAATTCGTTGAATGATTGCAGTACGTAAATTTATATCAGCCATTAAATTTTTTTTATCAATCTTCGCTGCAATACTTCGCTAAATAAACTTATTGTATTTGATGCTTATACTTTAAAGAGAAAGAAAGAGAGAGAGAGAGAAAAAAGCAAATAATTTCGATAAATAATAATTTCTACAGAGTATATGATAATTATCTGCAGTTTTCTCTTGTAAAGAAATCCAATCGTAACTCTTCTTACATTATAGATGCACAAGATGTAAACATTAATTTAGAAATTTAAATTCAAATTTAACTCAATATTTAATTAACAATTGTTTATAATAAAGGTGAAAATATTTTTTATTATTTTTATTAGCATAAAAATATTCATTTAATCTTTATTTATATAAACTTTGTGATAATAGTATCAATTCAAATCTCACTCTGATCGATTTATCCATAAACATGTATATCTACATTTTTGCAGCTACAATAATATAATTTTTTTCAGAACATGTAATAATGAGACTTTTGTATTTGTTAAAAATAAAGTTTTCCAATATCGTGAATTGTCAAAATTGAATGTAGGGCAAAAAAATTATATAGAAAAATGTTCGAAATTTACATATTGGCATAAATGCCAACATATACGTTGCAGCAATATGGCCAACGCGCTCTTGAAAGAAAAACGAGTACATAAAGTGACGGTAATGTTTCTTCGAGCCCTTTCCTGCGTAATGGAAAGGTACGTTCGCGCTAAGTACTACGGCGGTACATACGTACTGTACGTACGTAAACCGTGTATCCGACGTATGTTCCAGTCGTTATCGCAATCTCGACCCCGTTTGATATAACAGTCACTGTGACGACTATCGTCTTCCGACACGCAAGGCCGCCGGGCTTTGCAGACTCGCTGTTAAGAGGGGTTGCTATAAAATTGTTACAATGCGTGGAGTAACTAATGGCGACGGTGATAACGCCAATCGGTAGGTAGGTAGGTATGTAGGTGGGTAGGTAGGTAGAAACAGTGTGCGATACACCGCAACGAGCGGAGAAAGGAAAACGAAGAAATAGTTATCTCGTCGTAATGTATCCAACCCTACGCCGCCGCTGTGACATTTACGCGTTGATGACGTTTCTCAAAAAATGGTTCATTGCGCCGCTGCGTGCTACGAACGGAAATATCAGTTACGAGTGCAATTAATTGAAAGCCGCACGTGATGGGAATACATTATGCTTGAGTTAAGTGAAGAGATTCTTTAACAGATATCCTGGTATAATTGTGAGAATTAATCTTCCAGAAACGCAATATTCATTATTGTAACGTTACATGCGGCATTTATGATCGTCCCGTATATAGCACGTAAAACACTTAACATCGATTACGTGTGTTAACAACCTATATATTACACCGTTCTACGTTAAAGTGTGTTATTGAGCCTTTTTTTAAATAATATAAATGAAAATAATGGAATAACAATAGAATGCCTGAATTAAAAATTACATTGTTAATTAATAACATTTGTCTCAAACTGATTCAATGATAAATTGTGTAAAAGTTGTGTAATTACAAATTATACGCTGATTACAGAAACGTGCGTTAATTCGAAATATGCAATTTATTCGCAGTTAAATAAACTGAGATGCTTCGACTGATTTAAATCATTTTCAACCTGAATTTGTGTAAAGCTTGTTATGCAAAACTGCCTTTCTCTAAATTCCTTGAAGCACAAGAAGGATTCGTAAATTACTTCTTTTTATTATCTCAACTGTATCTTTATCCTTCAAATCTTTTAGATAATTCGGTCTTTGATATCCTATTTTGCTCAAGCATGGACTGAACTCGTAAATAAAGTTACCCAGCGGCAGACGAGCAGTAAATTAACGCGAAAATAGATTAATTAGTTGCGAAGGAATCGGAAGGGTCGGTAGGGACGATATGGGGATGAGACTTCCTGACGAAATTCATAAACGCGACCGCGACGATCCGAGACAGTTAGGAGGTCGCTAACGAGTGTTTCCTCGCGAAGACCGATCCTTCGAATCCGAGCGATGTCCCTAGGGCTGCCATTATCGTTGACTTGGTCGTCTCCGCCATTATCCACCGCGACTACAGTACCCCGTAGCTACAACCTCTCTCTAGTCACCCACCCTACCGAATCACGGCCCTCCTCGTTAACCTCGAAACGATCGTTTCGAGGGCTTTCTCTCTCCCTCTTACCTTCCACGGAGCCCTTCTACCGGTTCTCTTGCGTTTTGCTCCACCCTCACCCACCCTTCTCTGCAACGCACAAATACATTTAGTAACGTCAACGTTGGAGAATCCGAAAGAGGGTGGCCTCCCGAGAGTATCCTAATGAGCGCGAGCTTGTCTGATTTGTGTAAATACATGCGACTATCAGTTTCCTTATACATATATATATATATAGGAAACACTGAAGAACAACAATATCTCTACATTCTGTTATATCAGTATAACCTGTCAGTATACCTGTTTAATCAGTATAATTTTTTAAAGTAAACCGAAACGCATGAAAATGCAATAAAATTTGGAATCAAATGAAAAAATATATAGAATATAGAAAAAATAAAAATATAGAAAAGAAATTAAATAAAACAACGTTTAAGCTCATAAACTTTTAACAGAGTCCCCTACGTGCGTCAGTTCAAAGTTGTTCGAATCTTCAAGTACAGAATCTTCCGTGCGCAAATCTTTTGCAGGACCCTCTCCTTTTCCGGTGTATTCGCATGAACGAAATAGCCGAGTATTTTTTTCGGATGTATTTTCTTTTTTTAACACAAACTCGCATGCGGTATTCCACGGCACGCAAACCGATCAAGTTTGCCTGCCGCGAAAACAAGCCGCTCTTGTTTTCGCGCGATGATCAGTCCACCGTGAATCGCCTCCATCTCCCACATCTCTCTCCCTGTTTTTGCGCGCAGAGAAACAACAGTTTCGACGTTCTCTCAACGATAACAAAGGAACGATGAACGGGCCGGATTCGTTCATTCCACCGAGTCGTGAAAAAATATACTTTCGCCGACGACGAGAGCGACGCGAAATATCTGAGGCGTGCGAAACGCGGTTTACATCGGAGTTCCATGTTTTCCCGGAAGGGACACGGTCGCCAAGTCACAAAAATCGTGATCAGGCAACTCCGTATCCCATTGACTCGCGTAGAACATATTATTTTACCCCACTTAACCAGAGCAGAGTTTTGCTTCTTTTAAAAATGCTCACGAGATATAACGTCACATTTGGAGAAACTGAGGATCCCCGCGACTCGTGTGTTGCGACCGCATATTTTTTCTCCGGGAAAACAGACGACGGAAAAAATTGGCACGGTGATTTTTCGGCGTTACATATCACGTACGCGATATTAAAACTGTGACGTTCGATCGATGGGAATGCATTGATCGCGCCGCGCTTCGGCGCGGCGCGCCGGGCGCCGATTAAACGCTGATTAGGACTAATTATCGAGCGGCGCGCACATTTACAGGATCCGCCGTTTATAATTCCCCTCGGAAAGAGGAGGCTTCCCATACGATTCGCCTCAGGATTCCACGTGCGGACGCGCGCGTAGACACGCACTGGAAAGTCCGCGCGCATTCGGTAAACGCACGCACGTACGTTGAACTCGCTCGCCGTATTCGCGAGCCGACGACGAAGGGGGCAAAAACCCCGAAGAGCCTATATCACGGCGGAAAAAAATTCCTCGGCAGCCTTCTAAACCTCTGATTAAAAATGGACGCGCGGGAAGGGACCGTGGGCGGCGTCAAGGAGAAGAAACGGCAGATGCCACGCTAACTGATTATTGTACAACACCAGTGGATTGCATCTCACTTCTCGCGCGCTATTGCACGTTGCACCGTCTAATCACGTAGGATAGACTGCATTCTTCCGAAACGCACGTCTTCCTATGATTTATCAGAAATTTCGCACGGCCGCGCGCGGACAACGTGGCGCCTCCGCGTAACTAACTACTTCCAATTAATTATCCAATTAACTTCCAAGTAACGGTAACGTTGTTTGTCCTGGCACGAAATGCAGAGGTAAACGCGATGCACTGTGTACCGCACGGAAAAAAAAAAGTCACGGTTTTATATGTAGATGCTTCTTTTAATGAAGGAGAGAAATGAGATCGGAGCAGTTCTTAATGTTACAATAGTTAATTATTTTATTCGCAATTAAAAGCGCCTAGATTCTGTCCAATCTCACATAAATAAATAATCTTTCGTGTACTTATTTTATTTCTGCGGTTAGCTAAAGATTGAGATACCACGTATAAAGTATCGAAATTATTCTCCATATAAGTCTCTCCCATATTATGTGCCATGAAAGAAATTAAAGAAAACTTAAAAAGAATTACAAGAAATAAATTCTGCACTCAAGTTATCGCAAATAATTGTATCATTAATCGAAATCGCAATTGTCGGGACACAAATCCTCCGTACAAGCCGAATTCGTCGCAATCCCGACCCCAACTTCATTCACATCAAATCAAAGTTCCGCGATCTTTTGCATCATCCCCAAGAGAAAAAAAAACGAGGACTTTTCACAAACTTGGCGTGATACAACTTCGAGATGCACCCTCTGAGCTCGATCGCGGTATATAAGAACGAGGAGCGAGAAGAAGAGGACACGTCGTCGTCGGCGGACGGTCGCGGCAGAAGAAGCAGCAAGAGGAAAAGGAAGAAGTAGCGGGGCGGAGACGGAACTCTGTCGTAAATCACTGCGGCAGTACGGAATAACTGGCAAAAGCGCGATAAATCAGGGATCCCCGGGCACCGAATTAGGAAATTGCCTGCTTAAAAACCGCAATGACGTTAATCCCGGCGTGCCAGCCAGCGAGCTGCCGTTCGACGCGCGTATATATCGGCAATCCGGAAAATAAAACTGATTCGGCCAAGGAGCGATTCCTGGGTGGAATAATGCGGAATAAAATCAACGTAACTCAATCGCGCTTGTCTTTCGAGATCAGCCTCCCCGTCTTCGCCGCTGATAAATGTTCGATATACACCACGGGACTACCTGTATACGGAAGTAGCTCGTTTTTCTAATTTGCCGCGTCTCTGCCGCGAGTGCATTAAGAAGAAGCGTTGTTTGGGGAAGGACGTAAAGTACGACGGTGATGTTCGATTCGGGCTACGGTCTTGCGAAAAATCAGTTCTCATGCTGAGATCCCAAGAGAAGATACTTGGTTAATATTTAGATAAGATTTTTCGCAATTACACCGGATTTCAAATCGTGTAATTTTGTTAGAAGATACGATAAGCTTTCTCAAAGAATTTTATCTATCATTTGTTTAAAGCTCTTTATTTATTAAACTTATTAACAAAAGTATCAGATCAAGAAAACAAATCATGAAAACTAAATCTTTAAAATGTTATCTTTAAAGATGTTTGCACGCGTTTGTTAACGATCCTCATGACTTGTCGTTTCGAGAACTCGAAACGCATAATGCGTAGCTGATAGACATCTACGACGGACTGTGACGTTCAATATTGCCAGATTTTCAACGGGATACCTGACAACTGACCGGAATTAATGGCTAGCCGGTGCGCGAGCCGATCGGCCAGCCGGTCCAACTTCCCTTCCGGAATATGAAATGGCGCGCTAATGAGTTTTGCCCCGCGGCAACGGGCCTAAACACACATAAACGTAAGCGAGCCGTACCGGCGCGATGAGCGGTAAGCATAAGCGATCGGCAGCGACATTATACGACGCAGTAATCGATTACGACGCAATCGACTGCTGGCGCAAACGCGAGAGATATCCACGAGTCGGTGGGCCGCGGCAGGCAGCCGGACCTGACGAGCACGAATGGACAGACGTTCCGCTTCGGCGCATTAATCAAGTTATTAATTATGTAGTCCTCATGCTAATTGAGCCTGTAATCTGCTCGCGCTGCCGTAAAATATCCACGCCGATTTACGCGGGGCCGAACGCGACAACAATACGTTATCGTTGTTATTATCGCCGTCCTACCGTGACGTGCGCGTTCCGCTTCCGCCTTGAAATTACGACGACTTGAATCTACAATACTTTCCACGAAGATGGAAAATGAGATGCCGCGACACTGTCATTTTTTATTAAGTGTCAGAATTACTTGATACTTGAATTCTATTTATATCCTCCATCTTTCTATATTCTTATTCTTTTTTCACGTCAACTAATATGAGTTTGCTACTCGATTATACACCTTATAAGAAATATATTACATTACTAATGGATCCTTTCCAAAACTTCTACAGAATGCTTCGCATTTAACTATTAAACATGAACGCTTAAATTTTTGTTGCAGGAGATAGCGACCAGGAAAGGGAGAAAAGCCGGAAAGGCGATAATCAGCAGGCAACCGCAAAAGGATATTCTTAACTTCGAGAAACGAATTTATTCTTCGCGCAACTTCTGTTCCACGATCGAGTTTGGCAAAGTACCTTGCGCTCCGCTCGAACAATAAATAAATATTCCAACTCACCGAGGGCTCTTATCTTTCAGCAAAAACCCCACGATCTTTAAGCGATAACCGCGGCGAACCCGCTAATCCGCCGATCAAATTAATTGGAATACGCATTTCCGCGCGCTGATAAAAAATGCCACCGAAAACATGTCAGCTTCGGAACATTAATCAAGAACGGGATAAAAAGATAATATTAACGCTAGTCGGCAACAGTGGCCGACATCAAAGAATCTCCCCTTTCTTCCCTGTTTACAGTGGCGTACTTAGAATTTTTAGATTCTTATAAAAATGCCATTTTATCCTTGTTAACGTTAAAAATAATAATTTTAGATTTTTATATTCTAAGATATTACTACTTATAGAGAATTAAAATATCTAATATAATTTTTTTATAGTCTGCTATATTATTTTATATAAAAGAAAAGATTGTAACTGCAAAGTTGTTTAAAATAAATGTTTGCACAACCATCAAAATAATCTAACTTAATAGGTATTAATGTACTATAAGGTTCGAATTTAATTACTTTATTCTTTCGCGTACTTTCTATATCTGATTTCCGTTTTCTGTGCCGAAAAAATTGCTCAAAATACGATTTGCTTCTTCATGTTTGTCACTATTTATTTCGCCGTAGCTACGGGCCTGATCGGCTCGCTTCCCTTCGCCAACGTGATCGTTTTAGAATCCTCGGCGGCACCTGCCGTGCAACCTGGGGCAGCGCGCGCTCTGCACGTAAGTATATACGAGTAAGTATACACTTAATCCTCGTGTGCAGGCTGCGTGCCGCGCGGAGAGGCCGCGCGGCTACGGTTATTACACGCGTCACGCGGCATTCCGTACGGTCACGCACCCTCCCTCCCACGGAAGCCCCCGGAGAAGGGACCCTTATCGTCATCCTCTATCTTGTCAGCCATACGCAACCCCATTAAACCACTTGCGATGTGCCTTACACGACTCAAAAGCCGTTGTCGTCCGTTCCGAGAAACAAGATCTATACACGAGAAGCTAAACTATCATTTCTAATTCTCTACTTCGTACGCGTTTCAATCTGGGAAATGCAAAACGACACCGATTATCGAACTAAAGTTTTACGAGATGTCGAAGTAGAAATGCCTCGTAGAAATCTGAATCTATATCAATGACATCGAAATAATTTTTCAATAAATAACGTCACCTTTCTATATAAACAATGATTTCTTTAGATAGACATAAATAAGTATGAGTCGAAGCGATGCGAATAATTCATGAAAAATCTTAATTGGAAATGAGTAAAATATTTGCAAATAAAAAAATGGTTAGTGAAAATTAAAATGTTGTTATTGTTTACATGATGAAAAAGATAACCGTGCATCGCTCTCTCGCTACAGCGTTCTTACGCACGGGCGAAAAAATTAAGATCGGCACCTGCGTCGCTTCGCACACAACTTCGGCAAGATAGAAATCGAGTAAAACTTCTTTTCAACTGCTCTCACCAAAAGAACTTTGCTTACGAAACCTGCATAATTTCAGAACAATCGTTAAATAAAAATGAATTTTACTTTGTATTTTTAGTAATCATCTATTAATTCAACAACGAAATCGGATAAATTGGGATTGGTTCTAAATCGTGTCCTAATCATATTTTTAATCGCCTTTTTCTCTCTTCAAGTTTCTTTCTCGAGAGAAAGAAGGAGAATAAATGTCTTAAAATAGAATAGAAGAGTATGTAAAATATTTCAATACATAATCTCTCTCCTTCGCTACAATGAATTTTTTTTCATAATTCTAAGATTTTGCGATCTTTTTCTTAGAATTTTTGCAAAAAATATGTTGATCCAGACACGTTTTCGTTATATCAGAGTCAACCGAAACGTGTCGAAGAGCCGCAATATCCTCCGAATACCATCCGTCTAAGATCTTCTCGCCCCGAATAAACTCGTTCGGTGGAATTCCCGAGTTACCACGCTCGGCGTGAGCAATTCCGTCAAGCTATCGGCCGCCAATATCAAAAGCGAACGTCAGGAAACGGACGAACGAACGACCTCCAGCATCCATCGGGAGGGAACAAGCGGGGCGCGAGCCGAGAAATTTCCTCGGCCGGGAAAAAGAAGATGGTCGATCTCCGTGGAGAAGAGCGGCGGCGGAACGGACACGATATAGTCGCTGATGGGCATATATATATATGTATATATGTATGTACATACATACATACGTACGCCTCTCTTTGATATAGTGCGCGAAATCGTAGCGTCTTGAGAAGGCGGAAGGCGGAGAGAAGAACCGCCGCCGTTATCAGCTCGCGGC
Organism: Tetramorium simillimum; assembly: GCA_011636635.1. Lineage (NCBI taxonomy): Eukaryota > Metazoa > Arthropoda > Insecta > Hymenoptera > Formicidae > Tetramorium > Tetramorium simillimum. Next base: position 11,463 of record VBVQ01003852.1, read on the forward strand.
GGGATTGGCCGAGCAGGGGGACGCGGGGCTCCGTCGGCGGCCAATGGCGTTCTGGTCTCGGCTTTTCAAGGATTCTGCCCCCCCGAAATCCGGCGTGTCCTGTGCGCGACGTACACGCGCGCGCGAGCCCGTCCTCAGTGTACACGAAACCCCCGACTTTTCCAACCCCGTACACATGCACATATATCAAGGCCGCTGCCCACCGGTCGCCGGGGGTTCACCATCGCTGCCGACGGTCGGATGTCCAGCTATTTCGTATATTCCACCCCCTGCCAGCCCCACGGCGACCTCGCTCGTCGCTCTCCATCCGGTCCGTCCTTCCCCTTTCTTGCGAACATCTCTCCAGGAAGCATCTCCGATTCGCGTCACAATGATCTAGCTTTTTCTCCGCTTTCTGGGATTCTCCGAGCAAGCTCCGAAGGGCTGACGATGGTGGTAAGGTATTACGGAAGAAAGAAAACGCTGTGTGCAGCTTCCACACACATTTCGGGATAACGTGAATAGAATTTATAAGTTTTTATACATTTCCGTATACACGTATATATAATTGTTTGTAATCTCGTGAGAATAGTGACTTGTTCTCCTTCGAGAATCTATCCTTTTGGTGAATTAATAAAATATTTTTCTCGCGTCTATTCATTGCCAATATATGCGCGATATATATGAAAAAATATTAATGTATACTTTTAATTAACTTAGTTTAACAAAAATGTAATTTAACATGTTTAAAAATGTTAAAAGATTTGAGACATTAAAAATTACAAATTATTACACACATTTAACATTACAGAGTAAAGAATGCGATAAAATAACAAAAAAAAATCATTCAAATTAATCTAATTGTCATTGCCGAAGGAAATTTATACTAAAGCGTTATCTTTCCAATATGCAATTTTCTACATATAGGAAATAATAAAATAGACAAATTGTAGTCTTTTAAAAAATTGGTGAAACTCGGACGAAGATGTATAAAAGACGAGATAAAAATCGCAGCTTCCACTTCAAGGCACTTTCCGCCAGTTGCCACAACTGTTTCTCCACTTGCGAAAAGAATTATGAAGGTGCTGCGAGTGACATCACAATGCCGACAACAATATAAGAGCATCTTTAAGAGCATCCACTCTTGTCTTCTAGAGTTCCCCGATATTTTCCTCGGTTTCTTTAACCGGCTTTTTATAGGCAGTTGTGGATAAATGCGAAAAACTGAATATATAGCGGCAGAAGTGTTCTCAATACGATAACTTCTTGCAACGATTGAGGGAAACACTGAGGAAGATAAATGCCGAAATAGAAAATATTTTTAATCGCATTTTTAGTAGTAATACCCACCCAAAGGTAATAAAACGTGACAATCCGCTATGAAACGCAATCGAAAAAAAAAAAAATGACGCGGCTCGTTAGAAACACACGCTATGATTTTTGCGCTTTTAACGCCTCTAATATCGTATAACGCTCTAATGTATTCGAGCGTCGGAGCATTAGTCGGCCAAGTAACTCTCGCATCAGGTGCGTTTTTCTACATGACGATCGCGCCGTTACAGTGCGATCCGCGGCTTTTGTGTCCAATTAACGCCGAAGATCTCTCCAGACGGCACTCTCGGCGATACAGGTGAGCGATAAACGCGGGCTACGGCCGTAAATAAGCGCGGTGGAGCCGAGAGAGGGAGAAAGAAGCAAAGTCGTACGAAGGGGAACAGAACTACGCTATTGATAACATTATCATAAAAGCGACGTTAAATGGTCAGTCGCGAGGTTACACCGACGCCACGCACCGCTGCCGGCGAACGACTCTATAAATGCGTTTACTTTGAGCCGTAAAAGCGCCGTACTTTCGTCTGGCACCGTTAAACGTATACGTACATTGGCGGGCACACAGGTAACATACACACACGTACACGCACACGCACGGATGCAATGTATGCTCCCGCTGTCTGTGTGTGTGTTTGTGCACGATGCAGGAAGGAACGGGAACGTCGACGAAGCACCCGGCGCTTTACGGTAAAAGCCCTCTTTGAGTGATCCGTTTATTGGTTGCTAAACATCGATATATTGCTTTCGGGGTTGCGCAAAGAGCCGCGCTGTCCTCCCCGTATACATATATGCATACGTATATACGGTAGGTCTCTTTCTTTCCCTCTTTCGCGTGCGCGAAAACGCGAGTATATATATATATTATATATAAAATATATATACACGAAACACGGGGCGCGCATATAATACCGTAGTCCTGAGCGTATCACGCTTTCTAAGCTTTTGAAAGCACCGCGACGACATCGCGGGTCACCGGCGCGCCGTGAGGCGAATAAATATCTACGAGCCTCGTCTCCCCGAGCAGATACTGCCGATTTCGAGATAAATCCCGTGAAAATACCGCGTTAACACCTTGAGTTGTCATTTTCGCCGCGCGTCCATCGCTAAATGCCTTTCACAAACACTTTATTCAATCTTTTTATTATATCTTGGAGTATTACTTATAAAATATAATAATAAAGTCTCACAATATATATTCTCCTCTCCCTCTTTTTAATTTCTTTTTTCAATAAATAAATTAAGGTATAATCAAGATACGCTCGGTTTACTTTGGGAATTACGCAACGAATTTAAATTAGGAGGTAAAGATGATGCGATGTCTATCTATTTTAATAGCTCTCGATATCGAATACGATAATGTCGCTTCTCCGGCCGAAGCGCTTTAAGATATTCCGATCGTGTAACGAAACGCGTCAACGGCGATTCACGCAATACACATGTGGATTGCAACGTATATATGGATACACACGGATTTGCGGACATATCCACTGCACGTGCACGTATGTACGCGAAAGACGCGCCTTTAGGAAAGAGCGACGGATGATCGATTGACGATTTCTCGGGATAAAGCGTGGAATCAACGTGGCTTCATCTCGCTTCATCGAGACGTCCTTAAGCTTTCCCATTCCCGTCGTGATCTCGAGGAGTGCCATTGGTCACGAGAAACAAGTATAAGAAACAGATGTAATATCACGAGATGAGGCATGAGGATAATGTACCGGATTGTCTCTTAACAATGGCCATTTCCTATTATCGTCTAAAAGCGTAGATGTGAAAAAGAAATCGTTTCTTCATCCAAAACCATTTAAATATCGGGATCTTTTTCTACGAATACTCATTTCGGACATAATATGTGATAATATTGCAATGAAACAGACATGCTGTATTTCACACGAATTAAAGTCGTATCGCGATATCAATATTATGCGGATCTTAAAATGGCCGAAAAATCTTGGCCAGCAGCAAGACATTACCGTAACGACCTCAAAATTTACATGAAATTGCTTATTAAATTACTAAGTTTTTCGGGATGATTTAATGGTACCAAAGGCCATTTGTCTCCTCGGCTTTTATTTTCTCCCTCCCTGTTAATAAAGCGATGCGGTTAGGCTTTACGCCCGCTCGTGGAAGTTTACGGCATAATTCTCTACTTCCGCTAATTCCGCTAAACGAATTCACGTAACTTGATCGCGCCTTTTTCTCAATGGGCATTTTTTAAGCTCAGGAGCATTCATCTTTGTACAAATTTTAAAATCCATATCGAATCGGGTCTGCGAAGACGCAATTCAAATTGTACGATGAGTTCTTTCAAACCTTCGCTGAGAATTTCTAAAGGTAAGTCGGTACAAGAATAAATACATGTGCTAATTTAAAAGTTTCTTGTTCTTCAAGGAGAACAATTTAAGGAGAGATATATCGTGGCTATAGAAAATAATTTTTTTATAAGTAACTACTTTATTATATATTGTGAAAGCTTCAGTTGTGACTCGATTGAAAACTAAGAAGATCGATCGCAAATTTTTGCACGCAATTTTTCCTTTCCCGCTATCGGGTCATATTGCGACGCGATCCGCGATATTTTTGTTTGAATAGCTAAATACCGAGATTGCACCACGAATGGAAACCAACAACCCTCCGGTTTTCGAACAGCGCGGCGTAGCCGCGGATAGTAATAATAGTAGCGGGAATATTCGGCGGTATGTTACGCGCGGGTGTGCGCGGCTTTTGCGGGAAGTCAGTTGGCAACATGTGGTTCGACGAACGCAATCTGGCACTGACATTTCGAATTAAACTTGTTGAAGACCAACCCTCTCCTGTAACTTTTACCAGTAGAAAAAGACAAAAAAGAGAGAGAGAGAGAGAATCGGTCACCGAACGCGATGAAATTTATGTGAAACTGCAGCGCCGAATTTGACCGGCAAAATTTCCTATCGGGATCCAATAATCGATTGATAAGTAAAAAGAAAACTCTCGGCGAGGGAAATTCCGCTCGTCCCGATATAAAAATTTCAGGATATTTACCGCGGCGAGCCTTTCGAATTAGCGGCTATCACGCAGCGGTTTTAAAAACGAACGCGGCGAACGCGTTCAATCAATTCGTCATGAAAACGCAGCGTAACGCTCAGCTACACGTTTTATGCAATTATCACGTATATCAATATACAGATTGACGATAGTGCGTTTGATGGTCGATGGGCGGAGAGCACTCTCGGTGCACCCGATCTATCGCGAGAAATATAGAGATAGAGAAAGCACGCGACTCGTCCGCTTTTCTTCCAGCGCGAGACGTTGAACTCGCGCGCGCGAGCGGCCAAAAAAGGGTTCTCACCGGCCGTGCCTCTTAGCCGCGGCTAAGCCGATATGCATTCATTATAATAAGAAATGGAAGGCGCCGAGTGAAAAGTTCGAACGCGCGCCCCCGGCTTATCAACTTCCTCTGAATTTTATATTATTTAAGGGAGGTACTTACCCTCCGCAGCCGCCCTTGCATCCGCCGAGCATCTGCGCGTCTCTCTCCCCTCGACCGTGACGGTGCTCCCGTAACTTTTCCGACAGCGCGAAGGCGAAGAGGCGCCGGCATTCGAGAAGTCCGCCCGAAGTGCTCGTCTTATCATATTTATCTGTCACTCCCGAACGCGAGACTCGTACGCGCGCGGCTCGCGGTTTTTCGCGACCTTATTCACTCAATCTCATTCATTAACCACCACGCGATTAATTTGATAAACTTAACTGAGCGTCGAGCGCTGCCACAGTATCGTCCATGCTGGCGCCACCTGGAAGCATACGTACGAAGTAATGAGACTTCAGTAGGTCGGTAATGCCTACAATACCGATCATCGATTTATAAAAGATGATTAGAAAATAATTGCCTAAATAAAATCTATACTATGTAAATCTATAAATTGTAATTAGTACATACATGTGAATGTGTATATATAATTTGATGTGAGTAGCGTATTACATGGGTACATACATGTGCATGTATAAGATGCATGCATGTACAATTTATAGATTTTGTGCATATTTTATGCATATACATATCAAATTTAAACAAGATATTGGATTAAGAAATAATCGATATGATACAGTCGAAATCTTCGTTAAACATATAATTTTCTTTAAATAATTTTTTCATATTTTTCAAATACATGTATTTTAATTTTCTTTAAATAATTTTTTCATATTTTTCAAATACATGTATT
>VBVQ01003853.1:0-16998 GCA_011636635.1 Tetramorium simillimum
ATTAAAAACATATTGCAATTTTTGCATGATATGTGATGTTATGTAAAAATTAATTAAAAAATAATATTTAGTGTATAAGAACTATTTATTGTGTTAGATAATTAGTTGCTGTTACATATTCGGGTGCCATACCCAATAAATATTACTTCATCAATTTTACCTTAAACCTTTTAAGTATAATATCGGAAAACAATGTAGAAAATGAACTTTTATTTAATTTTTTGGCCTGTGTGTATTAATTTGTGCGGAATAAAATATTACATCAATGTTTATATATATTTTTATATTCATTATCCTTATATATGTATATCTACACATCTGTATTCAATATTTTTAACAGGTAATAATTCTTAAGTCACATGTCGGTTACATATATTAAATAGTCTCATAAATATTCTAAAAATTCTATTTATTTATTCTTTTTCTAAAATTATGTAAATAATGAGCAAATATGAGTAAGATAATTTATTTTATTTTCTCTCTCTCTCTCTCTCTTTTTAACGATAATAATTAAAAATATTTTAATTTATAAAATAAATTAGTTTACATATATATATTATAATATGTATATCATTGAATCGTTATTCTATTTCCTAATTGACAGACGTTAAAGAACTCGTTAACTTGAGCTTATTATGCTTATCGTGAACTATATAAAAATATATTATATATTTCAATATTTTGTAAAATTATGTTATTTCAATAACTTTTTTCTCTTTCTATTAAGTAATTCTGTTTAATTTTATAAAGAATAATTATAATTATGTAAAAATATGTTTTATAAATCAAAGCATTTATAAATTACTTATTTGGTCTCACTTACATTAAAATTAAAGTAGGGGAAACGATACAGTGATTGAAAACATAAGATGATTTACACTCTGTTATATTTGTACTCATAATAAATGAACTATTCGTCGCGCGATTAATTGTAAGATACTGAGGAAAAAAGTTCTTCAAGTACTTTATGATTCATTGCACATCGAGTAATTTGTCTTTTATGGGTACAAATATGTCATATAAGTGGGTATAAATATGTCAATCACTGTACCCCTGTCAGTTACTGTACCGTTTACCCTACTTAAAAATTAAATAAAAATAAAATATAAATATATTACTATATTTTAATATTTCATAAAATTCTAATTTTTTATACTTCGATGAATCTACAAATACATAGATTTTCCGTTATAATAACACAAACGAAAAAGATTGTAAATTTCGTTGTGTAATAAAAGTCAAGCTATAGAAATATCAGATGTATCCTGAAAAGTCACGAACTTATGGAAAAGTATTCTAAATAAGTATAATCACTTGAATATAGTTCACACATGAACATAATCCAAAAATGGAAGTGGTATTTGGTATAGACATCGAAATCGAAATCGTTGCAGAGGGACGACAGCGCTCAAAGTCGTGAAAATACCGACACCCTAAATAACGAGGCTTTCTTCTTTTCTTTCAACCAGTCAGCAACACGTCCCTAATCAAAATTCATCGACCGTACGCGACTGCCATCAGCTATAAAACCCCGTTGACTTCGACCGTACTGGCATTCGGTGTTTAGTCTGGCGAATCGGTGATACCGCCATGAGGATTTTAACCACTCTTGCGGTAGTAGCCCTTTTGGCGATTCTCACTAGTGCACAACAAATAGAAACTACTGTCGATGTTCTGCAAGAAATTTATCACAGGTAAATTTTAATTATTATAATTTCTTAATACTTGTATTTCTAATTATTAATATAATAATTATTTGTTTTAAATTACATTATAAAATGTCAAAATTAAAGTAATAATATCTTGGAAATATTTGATGCCTTTTTTTATATGGTGTACAAATTTGAAATATTTTAGATGCGCGGATAGCGAATCCATGTTATCTTGCGTTAAACCGAAAGTGTTGGCTTACATCACCGATGCCGTGAAACAAGACAGATTAGCAATTACGGAGGATTTAGCGCTGGTTAAATCCCGTGACGCGCCAGAGCACAAAATGGAAGATTACTCTTCCTCACAATTCGACACCGCAGATCCATCCAAGAGAAAACTCGTACGAACACTGATGCTCGAGAAATTGGATGCGTATTTGTCAAGCCATCAACTTGAGGCTAAACTACCAGCCGCGATTGTAGGATCCGACATTGTTCCCAGATCTTTAGTCGACAGTTTACCAAAGAGTCTTACAATCCCTCTCGGTGATGATGACTCTTCTAATGGACAAGGTAATCTAATAATAAATAATACGAATACTGGTGTTAATAGTATTTTATTTTACATTTGCAATTGTTTTGCATTTGCAAAAGAAAATAGTTGAAAAAGCATTGGCAAAGAAAAATAGTTGAAAAAAATAACTGTTAAAACTATAAGATTTCTTGAAGAACATTATAAGTAGACTTTCTTTGTATTTGCAGGTCGCGGTTTTGTCAAGAAGGTGATGATACCGTTCCTTCTTGGTCTCAAATTCAAAGCCACCGCTTTGGTACCCATCGCTCTCGCTCTCATCGCTTTGAAAACATGGAAAGCACTGACTTTGGGTCTTTTATCAATGGTTCTCAGCGGAGCGATGATTCTCTTCAAGTTGACTAAACCGAAAATCGCTTACGAGGTTGTTCACTATGGACACCCACCTATAGAACATCCCCCTCATTGGGACACTGCACCCCAGGGACCTTACAGGGCCTATAGGAAATAGAACGACGTACAACAATATTAATGTTTTATCGTTTGTGTAGATTTACCTATTTATTCATTGTTAGTTCCATCTACATTATTTAAATATAATTAAAACTTTTACATTATTTCATCGAATAAACTGTGTCGATTATTTTCGTCTCAACATTCCTTTTTAATATTTTAATCATTTTCCTCAGATGTAAGAACGCTCTCATTCCATCTGTGAATACATTTCACAAAAGAATAATAAATAAATGCGAAAATATTAATAAGTTTAAAAATTGAAAAACCAATTCTTTTGATGTCTTCTCATTTTTAACAACGATAATGATCATTTAAATAAATAATCATTTGAACCTGAATAATAATTTAATATTAACTGAGATTATATGTATAATAGATTAACATAATATGTAGGAATGCGTAAATACATTTAAAAATGTTAAGAATTTTTCTAGAAATTTTACGTGCACAGATTTGTTCGCCTATGTAATCTGTACTATTACTTTCAATTACTTTCAATCTTCACAAAAATTGAAAAACACCGTATGTCTAAAAAAAGCTTAGATATATGTAATACAAGGATTGCAATTTATAGGATGTTTGTAGTGCACGCAAATTTCATTTATTTCTACTAAACAGGCTAAGAACAAAAAGGAATAGATCAATTATACAAAATGCGAATTATATGGATCGACATTTTATCGGGTAAGCGGCCTAAATGTTTATGCAAAGTTGACCCAAAATTCTAGTTGTCGTTTCATTGTTACGATAAAGAAGAAGTCGGGCAGGAAGACAGAAATGTCTTCGATAGTACCCCATGCGCATTCTCGCGCGAGAAACTCGCACGCAATGCGCATTGCTGATGTACCCCGATGAGCTGTTTTCCTTTAGGTTCGATCAGGAGCTACAATTTAATTAGGTCTGACAGGGTGAAATTAGCAGTGTCTAGAGATCGGGTTAACGACACGTTAAGGAAACGTGAAGAGAACATGAAGAGACAAGAGGGAGTTTTAACGGGGCGCTCGTGTGGAAAGTTATGATCGTGTCATGAATGAATAATTGACTCAATGCCAATGTTACACTCACTTTAGTGTCAAGGATAAAGGACTACGTGTATATGATTTCCGGTTATTTGCTATGAAGAAGAATGATTAGAAAGATCAAGTAAAAATAATTAGAGGAATAAACTATTTTCGCTAATTTATCTTCCTTTAATCTTTCCTTTTGCCAGGCACTTAATCTAGATTAATTTTTATTACATATAATTGAATCATTAAATATTAATTGCAATAATTTCTTGTATGCCGTTCAAATTATTAGACGAATTGTTACACACATAGAAAGTGAAAAATTAATTAAATGATTAAGAAATGACTTAATAAATTATGTAAGTAGATAAATTGAAAACCATAATTGTCTAGTAGTACAAAATATTGTGTAATATTGTTCATAAAATAACAAAGCTATTTAAATCTGATCTGATTATGCATTCCAGCATCAATTTTTGATGTATACGGTATCTATTTTAAACGAAATATATTATGTACTTCAATTTATTCGTCTTCTTGTAAAATTTTAATTTTATCAAGTAAAGTAAAAAGTTTTATATAATATTCTGGAAAATCTTTAAAAGATTGAATTTCTTTACTCTCCTAACGTTTTTAATAACGTTTTTAAAATTCCGCTCCCATTTGGACGAATCAAATCTAATTACAAAATCCGGCTGCGTTCGTTATAAAAAATTTAATTTCAAACCATGCTTCAAAAATATTCCACGAGCGACTACCGCAAGTGGGTCTTCTGATATCGTTCGTGGAAAGCAAACTACTGCTCATTAATATCATAGATTCCATCGCGTTTCATGAACGAAATGTATGACCTATCGGGGCCGCCACCCCGATTCAGTGTCGCGTGCCATGTGTCGCGCGATCTCACGCTCGCGCGGTCTATCCTCCCTCATTAGGCAGTCGCGGCATGATCTGTAGCGAGGCCTCAATAATCGAAGACCATACTGAACGAAAAGAAAATCCACGCCCGGATGGAAGTGGGGGAGTGTTCGGGAGCGCCGCTACGCGACTCTTCAACGTGCGTTGTGCGATTCGACGATAGGCCTTCGTATAAATACCGTCCTGCCCAACCCATTGGCATCAGTCGTCGTGTCGCGATCGTCCTCATTCATTATCCACCAACAAGTGCATAGCGCGAAATTTTCCTCATCCTCAAGAATCTTCACGAACGGATATACCCCCCCTCCCCCTGCCTACGCCATGAAGTTCTTCGTCTTGTGCGGCCTACTGGCGTTGGCCGCTGCGCAACCGGCTAAGAATGAAAACTGGAAGAATGCCATGGACGAGATGGTAGATCAGTCCAGGTCCGAATGTTCGCAGAAGAACGATGAGATCGCTTGCATGAAGTTCAAGGTGTTCAATCTGCTTGATCAAATCTTCAGTAATAAGGATAACTTCAAGGTAAGTATCGGTAACATTTTTTAAATTTTACTCAATGATACGGTAGAGTTTTCACATTTTTAATTTCTTTTCACTTTGTTTAATAAAATTGTGTAAATTTCTTATGTATGACGAGATATTTTGCTCTAATAAATCTGCCGACCTATTTTCTGTCTTCATTTTTGCAGATATCTGAAACGGTGGAAGTTACACATAACTCACACCCCATCGAGGCGACGTCTGCCCGTAGCGAGAATTCTCTTCTCGATACCGTACAATCCTACTTGGCCTCTCACGACGTGACCTTTAAACTGCCACTAGACTCCACCGTGAAGGTGAGCTCGCGCAATATCGAAGATGATCAGCTCACCTTCAACGTCAAGTTCGGCCAGGGCCGTGCCGTCGACGAGGCTCGTAGATCCAAGCTGAAGAAAGTCATCGTCCCCATCCTCGTGTTCGTCCTCCTAAAGGCGATGACTCTGATCCCTCTGGCCATCGGTGTACTCGGCTTGAAGGCCTGGAACGCCCTGCAGCTCTCGTTCTTCAGCTTCATCGTGTCCGTTGGCATGGCCATCTTTCAACTCTGCAAAAAAATTGCCGCCGATTCCCACGCCGCACCCATTGCTCACGGATGGGACTATCAAACTCAATACAGATCTTTCCAGGATCAGGATCAACTCTCGACACCGCAACTCGCGCACAATCTCGCATACGCTGCTCATGCACAATCTTAATGTCACTGTCGGCCTGTAGACGCTTTTGTAAAATACTTAGCTTCCTATTTTTACTATCTATTTAATAAATTATTATTGCAAGTCATTTCAACCTATGCCTGCTATAACCTTATTTGAAAACCCGCTTTCCCGATGCCGCTTGCTATTTGATCAAATTTATGCTAAAGTTTATTCAAGAAAAAAGAAGATTAGTTAGATAATATTAATAAATTTTTTACTGTTTCATTTAATATGTTTTTTTATAAAATTTTATATATATATATTATATATAAAAGATAAGTAGAGATAGCATAATCAATTTTTAAGATAGCATAATTCAATTTAATAAGATATTAAATTAAAGATACATAAAGATGAATTTGAAACTTGGTTTGAGATTTATTATTTCAATATATTAAAATTTAAAAAATTAAAATATCATTTTTTAACTAATCTATTTCTTCTCTTTTATAAATTAGTAATTTTAAAAACTTTTTATCTTTAATGATAGATACTTTTATGAAATGATGATAGAAGCATTTATGAAAATAGAAAGTTAGTTATAATCTAGATAAACATTTTATCTAGATTATACTCCGTTTTCGCGGCTAATTTAGCAATATGTGTTAGAAAAAAATCTTTAATTTTACATATTTAAAATTTGTATAACAAATCTTATCGCCTTCATAATTGTAATACATTATTTAATTATCTTTCCTTTCTATGTTGAAAGAAATATTACATTTTTAATCAATCGAAACTTTATAGGATATTTAAAGCTCTTCGCGTACATGCATACATGTGAATGTGATTACTTTCGTTTCTTACGAAAGTCGATTGGAGAAATCACCACCTTAAAAGAGTCATTTCACTATTTTAACATATTACGTGACTTGCAATTTTTATGAAAACAAGAAAATCTATATGTATATCGTGCGAGTAACTAAGTATCAATTTATATGTTAGCCATTTGAATAAACGTTCACGTCATGTTCACATCCACGTGTGTTCTGATATATGTACATATATTAATATATTTTGGAGAATAGAAGAGTTATAATAAATTGAAATAAAGAAAAATATGTAAGTTAAGATTTCAATTTGTACAGTTGTCCTTATTTTTACCATTTTAATAAAAAAATCTGAGTTTAAACATACTTAACAAATAGAGCAGCAATAAGTTTTATTTTATCTCTTTTTATCGTCATTTCATTTTAATTTAAATAACACAGAAATAACTATTAAAATAAAAATATCGAAGTACGTTTTCAATGTCTTTATTTTAAAAAATAAATACATTTCATAAACGAACAATATTAATTCTAAAAATTAAAAAAATATAATTTCATAGATTGATATTTAGAATAAAAATCCGCCATCGATATTCTCTGTAAAAAATAAGTTAAAATAACGTAATAGCATTTGAGAGCAAAATATAATTTCTCCTTTCTTATAATAAAAATCTTATTTTTTTTAACATTATAACAAAATTTACTTTTGTCTTGCTTTTATTCATGATATCATATGCACGGAGCAAATGTTACAACATAACAGTACCGCATAAATCATCGTAATTATCGTAAAACAACATGTTGCAATCCTAGCAGTATCGCATCTGTATCCTTTTAAATCGTCACACGCGCACATACATGAATGCACAGCTTGCGATTTTCAGGAGTGTTACAGCGACACAACAGTTACACATTCTGTTAAATCATAGAAGGCATACGGGCCGTAAAACGGCGCCTGGCAGTTTATGACGAGTCAAATGAGACTCGCAAAGGCGAAGAGGCGCGAGGCGCAAGTTCCGTTTCCCGTATGCGTTGCATGCCATCGTGTACGACGTACGCGACGCACAACAATCAATACACGCACGAGTGAATGAGCATGAGGGAGGTGCGAGGGGGGAATCGGAGGTACGACGCTCTATGCCAGTGAAATTTGAATAATTTCCCTTCGATCGTAGATTCCCGGCATGCGCGACCGAATAACATAGATTCATAGGGGGACAAATTAAATAAAAGGGACGGGCCACTCCTCCGTCAGTCGCAGTTCGATTTCCGATGATCGCTCGCTCACACGGGTGGACGATCGATCGCTTTTATTGACACGCGGTTCTACGAAGTGGAATTCATACGAGACGGAGAGGAAGAAAAAACGTGGGCGACTCGAAAAATTTTCTACCAAAAGGAAGAAAGGAAAAGGATATCGACATGCGACTGATAGCATCGATAGGCGCGATCATTCTGTTGGTTGGATCTTGCACAGCCAATCAAGATTTCCTGACAGACTCCTTGAACGAATGTATAAGGACGGAATCCTGGACGTCTTGCTTGAAACATCAAGTTTTGGCTTATCTCGATAACAAACTGGGAACTACCACGGAAGCGAGATCGCTCGAGACCGTTGACGAGGCAATCGTTGCCAGGACCTTCAAGTATCTGAAGAGTTTCGATTACGGAGTTGATTTACCTTTCGTTGATGCTAGCTTGAAGTACAGGCCTAACAGGAGTTTAGCAGATCTTGACATCGAATTCGAAGACAATGACGTAGCCACTAGTCAAGCTCGAGGACTCTTGAAGAAGAAGCTTCTGCTACCATTTCTGCTGCTATTGAAATTGAAGCTGAAGGCTCTAATGCCCATTTTTGTCGCCATTATTGGAGTAAAAGCGCTGAAGGCTCTTGTCTTGTCAAAGCTTGCCATTCTCATCGTGATTGGATTTGTCGCCATGCAGCTGTTTAAGAAAGGTGGCATGATGATGCCGATGGGTACGTATATATATCCTTAATATTCCAATATCTTTTTAATATTTAACAGAAGTGCAATTATATTTATTATAAACATTACAAGTAATTATATATCACTATTTCTAAAATAATTTCATTCTTCTTAACTCATTTATACAAAATAATTTCCCTTTTTTTTTTATGAGAGAACGTACTCGTACATTATTTTATTTATTTAAAAATATTAATTTAATCCAATTAATTTATTTCAACATTTTAATATAAATCTTTTTACACGTAAAGAAGATATTACATAAAGATTTCTATTAAATTTTGAAGAATAATTACTGCACTTGCAATTTTGATGGAACGTATAAAAAGTGAAATTTTTAAATTTAATAGGAATGTCCATGGAACCGGTAGCGGCATATGGTTCTCCACCTTTAGTCTCGACGACGTCGAGCTACGATCCCGTCAATACGTGGGATGGTAACGGTCCCTATTCCCGCGTTTGGACGCCGACAAATAGCGTGGAAGGCCAAAATCTTGCTTATAGCTATTACTCGCCCGGCAGCAGCTCTAGCTCGTACAATTCAGTAGGATCCTCTTCGTCGTCCTCATCTTCAAGCAGCTCAACGAACTACAATTGAACTCGTTCTAATGTCCCACTAACGACGCATCGATTAATCGTTCGATGTTGCCCTCGTAAACGCATTTCCGATCGTACGTCGGCAAATATAAGATACGACCAAAGAAACTCACGCCAAATAATCAAGTAGCTGACGATCGGTGTTGACGCGACGTCAGTTTTGTTCAAGTTTAAAGACTGTCAGCTCAGTGCTGACTATAATTGTAGAATCATTTTATCGGTTCAACAAAACTCGCATCGAGCTCGATGGATTTATTAGTTTATCCAAAAATTAGTTGCGCTAATTGAATTTTTGATTAAGTTTAAAAATTCATAATATTCTCTCACAATCGTGACGTTGCTATGCTTGACATTCGGAATATGTTGGCAAATAAAATGAAATGAAATTTTTTGGAAAAATTGAATGAAAAATTGAAATATAGATAAAGCCATCCTTTTTTTTAAATATAACATGTAAGGATAGTTAGCAATAATCATTGTTGCACGCATTAAAGTGTACGTGAAAGATATTGACAATGTAATTGACAATTACATTGTCAATATACAAATATTTTGCCAAATATATTTGCGAGGCGATACAAGTTTATTTCTTTTGTGGATATTGACTATTTACTTTTATATGACATAATTATTTATTATTATCTCCGCGTTTGTTAATAAAAGCATTTTTTCTAAAACGATTTTGAAATTTCATATATCTTTATATTCTCTTCCTAATTTTATTCCTATGGAATATCTTCACTATTTTCAAATGAAATATGATAGTTAATAATAAAGTTAATAATAAAGTTAATAATAAAGATAGAAATAAATAAGTTAAATACGATTAAAAAAATTTAATTATTTTAGGTGAGTTATATGTTTGTGTAATTAAATCTCTCAAAAGAGAATCCATCAAGCCCCTGTAAGATGTTTACTACGCCATAGTACATGTAAAATCTGTTGCCATTTCTTTTTACAATATAATTACAAAATTATCAAAAATAAAATGTACGATACACTTAAATAATTGAAACTAATAAGTATAACAATATCAATATTATTTTAAATTATTTATTTATACTAATTTGTATTTATACCTCATTATATTTTAAAAAAGGTTAGCAAGAAATATTTTTACAGTTACTTTTTATATTTAATGTTAACCAAAATGCATAATTAATTATTCATTTTAATTTAAATAAAAGTATTATATATTTTAAAACTAGGTTTTGAAAACTGTATGTTCCCCAGCCGGTAATACCGTTACAATATCATGGTCAAGAACAATGTGAGATGGCGCTTACAATGTAGGAAACCATGGGACGATCCAGGATGATCCATGGATCACACAATATATCCTCTTTATCGACCGTTACAATTAATTTTTCTGTTATTATAAATCATTATGATCTTTGTAAAAAATAATTTTAAAGTTATATCAATCGTCAGTATTTCATTGCAAATATTAAATTACAACTACACAATCATACAATCATATAATCATTTAATTTTTTTACATTTTTAAATATTATGAAAATGATTTCGAAGTAATTAATTTTCATTCAAAGTAATCTCCATCGTAATGTTAACGGGCAGGAAATTATTTTATTATAGCAACAGATATAAGATTGTAAGTTATGTTTCCTGATTTTTAATCAATAATTAAAATATAATCAATAATTTAATCAATAATCAAAATAACAAATATTACATATTAATATATTTAATATATTTTTGTCACAATTATTACCATAGTCAATTATACACAATTTGTCGTTTACAGTGTTAACATATTTTATGATTTTATGATACGTTTTCATTCTTAAATTCCAAGTAAACTATAAATCAGATTTCTTATTCTTCCGAATCAGCAATTCTTTTGTCGTCACCAAACAATTTGAACTATTCGTTCTGCTCAGCTCAAATAAGCTTTAAACTTTTCTTCAGTACTAAAAAAACCACATTAAACGAAAGGTTGAAAAATAGTAAAAGGCGATACCAAGGTAAGCTGTCGATATATGCGGATTTATAATATTTATTAGTCAGAAAAAGCTTAAAATATTTAAGTGACAAAAGGTATCATCTTTTTGGGAGTTTTAGGTTTTTCAAACATTTCCACACAACAGATCCTTTCTTTACCCATTCTCTTTTCGAGAGAGATAGAGAGAGAGAGAGAGAGAAGAAGAAGAAGAAGAAGAAGAAGCTATCCTGCACGTTTCGTCGTGTCATCACTGAATCACATTTGAAATAAGTAAAAGCAATCAGTGAAAGCGAAAAGGAGCCGCATCAGTCTAATTCATCGAAAGCGCGATTTCTCTTCGTCCGAGAGGGCTTGAGATAAAGATATCTGCGGGATTAACGGCAGGATGCATCTACTTTGCATACGATCCTATTTTGCGTAAGTAATTTGCCTCCACATACGCCAATATCCTGCGCCGAGTAGGGCACATATTCTTTAGAAAGCGTGTTTATCGCATCCTCAAGATCGTGCGCGATTGTGAAACCTTCCATTACGTTAACAATGTTGCTGAAAGTACGTGTATTATTTTAATAATCATAGTATGGATCTACAGTGTTGAACGGAGAGTTTCCGGGTATTCGCATATGACGCTATGTGGTGATTACGTAGAAAGAATCGCTCATGTTGTGATCAAGTTTTACTTGTAATGATTGGTACCATTAGATTGCAAATTTCTTTCAGATATACCTTCGATTTCCATTGCATTTCCGCGTTGTAAAGCATTATAAACTCGTTCCCACCGCGAGTCGCAGGAGATTTCAACGCTGACGGAAAATGTCACATTCCACTAAAGACTCAAGTATTATATATATTCACGAGAATTTAAAAAGTTGCATACACGTGTATTAAATTACGCAGTACAACATAGTTTTTATAATGTATTTGCATGGAATTAAATATTGCAAGCAAATTCTCTTTCTAACCACATCTGTACGGCTTATCGATTTATGTACGTCGTCTTACTTTTGCGCAAATATGAATAATTGTAATAAGAGACACATTTTAAGTGTATGTAAATCAGACAGTTGTAACTATTTTATTTTAATAAATTTCGAATAAATAAATCACACCGTTTTATTTTTTCTTTTTTTAATGCAACAATGGTATTTCTTTTCTATCTTCTTTTATCTTTCTTATAAAATAAATTTAATCTCATCTAATCTCTCGCCAAAGAATTTGTACGATAAATGCGAATTCCTAACAGAAATTTCTAACAGAAAACTAGAATAGAAATGGTTTTTATAATCTCTTCCTGTCGGAAAAGACTTTTACATTTTCTACAATCGTCTTAATACATTTCGACGTGTCCTTAAAACCAAAATTCCCAAAGGGTTTCAAAGTAATCTTATTCTTCAAAACATGTTTGTTCGACCACACAGTCATTCAAAACTACAATCCTCGTTTCAGGTTTACAATCTGAATTATGCAGATCAGTGAATAACAACATATCGCAACAACAGAATCGCATTAAATAATTTTTTTTTTAGAAGGAATAATTTCTATCGATAAGGACAAATTCCTCCGACCACTAAGTTCTTTCTACATCGTTGAAAGAAATAGAATATGTGCGCGCCAGTTTCGCGGTTAATTTACAATTTACATGCGATCGTTCTTCTCACGAATGCGAAGAAGACCTCCGGCGAGAATCGCAGCGATACTTAACGGTGGCATTCACTTCGACGCGTCGTTACTCGCGCAGCGGGAAGATAGTGTAATTAAAGTCTCCCAATCTCCTCGACGTATGACGATATCGGGAAGGGACATACGTCACGCAGGTGGGTAAATCGATCTAGACGAGCAGAAGAGCGCACGAGGGCCCTCGAGCTATCGGTCGCACAGGATACGGTTACTTCCTGCATTCGTATTCCCTGTTTCTGGTGTATGGACAGTCGGCCGGCAACTGAAAAACTACCGGCGTTTGTCGAGCTATCGACAAGCTGCACGGGTTCTCTCTCTCTCTCTTCCTCGTGTACCCTCTGCCTTCCTTTTTATACGAGTTCTATTAAAAAAGCTCGTGTAAAACTAGCGATCTTTTGTGGAGGTATACATAACGCGCAACGAGGGTGCTCGAACGTGCGCGCGCGCGCGGAAAGGACTGCGAGAAAGAAGGAGAGAGAGAAGAGGAGAGTGATGCATACACGCGGTGGATGCAACGTGTGGCGTAGGCGCCTGTTACACAACCGGAAGCGAGGCTACGGGGCGGAATAAGAAAGTTTGTGTGGACTACGCGCGGATACGAGACACACTTCAATTCTGCCTATTCGTATCTCTCTCTCTCTCTCGCCTCCCGTGAGCGCTCTTCTCTTCTCTTCCATTATATAATATGAAATTGATACTCGACGCCTCGACACTCGGCAAACTCATTATGCGGCGGTTATGCATCCCGGCATTGCTGGTAAATTGTGCAATTTCGTACATATCGGTTCATCTCGTTAAATAATGCTTTCGTATGAAATATGTCCACATGGCGCGCGTGACCAATTGAATTTTAATAAAGCATGTAAATCTCACGTTTACTCGCTGCGCACTGCAAATCTCGCCGTACAATTTCCATAATTACACGGCTAGTTTGAATAATACCACTACTTTGTACAACACGACGACATTTAATCGCGCGTGATGTGACATTTGATGCGTATGCCGGCGCGAATTTTTCTTAACGGGCTCCTTTTAACGCGACTCTTTCGCGGAGATGTCCTAAGCCAGGCATACCGGAACAATTACAATCTGGTATGACCTTCGAAATAGCATGTGAATCGTAATCGATCACTACAGGTATTTTCTACTTCCCTTGGTAGCAACCTTTTCCAGGTATAATTTCTATTTTTACTTTATAATGTGCGTACGTGTATTATATCTGCTTTCGAAGAATCATATAAAAGCTTGAGCATATTAAACCTTGAATTTTATTAACAAAGAAGTTTGAAAAAGTCATTGTTCAAGAATGGACATGTTTTAAAACTTTTTACACAATGATAAATTGTTTGATATCTTTTACTCAATATTTTATTAAATGTTATTATTAAATAATTCGAC
Source organism: Tetramorium simillimum (assembly GCA_011636635.1). Classification (NCBI taxonomy): domain Eukaryota; kingdom Metazoa; phylum Arthropoda; class Insecta; order Hymenoptera; family Formicidae; genus Tetramorium; species Tetramorium simillimum. Next base: position 14,254 of record VBVQ01003853.1, read on the forward strand.
TTTCCTTAGTTTAATAATTACTACATTACTTTTGTGTAACGTTTTCCAAATTTTTACTTTTTAAAATTGATTAAACTTTTCCAAGGATGATCTTTTCATGCAACATATTATATATGCAGGTTTTAAAGTTTTGCAATATTCGACTTCAAAGCACTTTTTACATATTTACATGTATAAAGAGAAATGTTGGAGGTACACGTCCATTATAACCGTTTCTCGGGTATAATACCATTGCGTACTGCAATTACGTAGTGCAGAGCGACATTTAATCCCAGTACAACGTGACATTTCATGCGTCCGCATTGCAAATTTTTCTCAAGAGAAATATACTTTCGGCCGCTTTTCTTTTACCGACACGTAATAGGTGTAGCAAATTTGGTCGCCTATTTCATGGCCAATATTTTGCCGGCTAGATCCAATAGCATAAAGCGATAAAAATCTCTCAAGGGAAAGCATAAGGATGAGTGTCGGGTAATGGGACCCGTGAAAGAAAGGTGCACATCTTTCAAAGACAGGTAAAAGCCGGCGAGAAGCGATTTAAGTTATTTATTTTGGCACTCGCTAACGACTCTATTCTCTCCTGATTCTCTCGCCGTTCATCGATGGGTTTTGGGACGAAGGGTTGGTCGTAAAGGGCTTGCAATCTCCGGGCTTTCCTGTGTTTTTACAAATAATACGGCAGGACGAAAACGCGTGTCGATTTTCCCGGAGATTCCCGAGCGGGATTCCTTTCATGATCAGCCGATCGCTATCTGAATGGAGATAGACGATGGACGCGCGGGAATCCAAAATGAGCGGTACATTGTTACATTCGGGCGATCTCCGTCCCGCCAGACCCGCGCGCGATTGGTATCGAGTGCGGTTGACGTTGCGGAAACACACAAAATTTACTCGACTCTTGATATAAGTAACGATCTTGGCGGGAGCGGGCGAGCAAGTCTCGGCTAGGTACACTTCAATATCTCACGGAGAAAAGGAACCTGCGCTGTCGGCGCCGTCCTTGCCGCGAAAGGACGACGGCGTACACTGCTCGTTTCTCTTTCTGTGTCCGATTCTCCCGTGCCTTTTGTCGGATCCTTTTTTTTCTCAGCTTGTGCCGTGTGGCGAGCCATTGAGTCATCGGCATTTTTCACGAAGGCAACCGTGACCTTCGATTTACGTAATCAACCAGGCGCACCCGAATGCTACGAGAACATGATTATTCATTATAATGATAATATATAGTATTTTTAATATTCAATATACATATATATTGAATATTATACTAAATAGATTAAATAATTTATTATAATTTTATTTGTTTAATAAAAAAGTTAAAATTCGATAATAATTCAATATTCGATATTTAATTATAACATTGCTATCTGTATTGAGAGCATTTCTCCTCTAAATAATTATCCTACCTTTAATAAATGAGAATTACAGTTAACAATTTAGTTCAGAGTTTCGCGTAAATATTATTTAAGCCTCTTCAACTTGATTGTTTTGATTGTAAATACTGAAGTACCTAGTCATCAGAGTCAACAAGACGGCAGAGAAAGCGGACGCATTTGGCGCCACTAATGAATGAACATCGATGCCTCCCCTCGCTAATCGGGAACGTCTAGACGCAGCGACACGCACGATTAGGAATGGCCGTGTATTTTCGTTAGCAGCCCGATCAATGGACTTCGTGTTTGCTAAATGTATGCCGGCGCTTTCTGAACCGCGTGCTTTCGTGCCTTCCCTCTATGGACCACCAATAATATACTCCGAGCCATCGGCTCGGTTCATCGAGTTCAACTCGTCTTCGACGGACGCGCGCCTTCGATCCTCTTGGCTCGTCGCGGGGATCGTCCGCTCGCCGCGATGATAAATTGCGAATCGTGAGTGAATCTTCATCGTAAATGCATCGCGCCTGTCTTCCGTCGGCCGGGCAAATTAATCGGGCGAACGGATCGGGCGACTGTTATTTAGAAAAATTCCTCGCGCGGACGTCTTCATTTAATCCGATCCGGTAGGATCCAAGGTCGGCGCGCGGCATCGATCTCGCCCACGGAATAAGGATCGGGAATGCGTGGCATCGGCCGATAGCCGATTATTTCGTCGTTACGTTACCACGGCTCTGCAACCGCGACGGACAGATTAATAAGGAATATTAAACGCGATTACCATAGGATATCGCTTATATTTGCGATACGCTCGTACATTGGCAATTAACGCATCGCGCTCGAGCATCGGTGCGTCATGAAACGTTGAGGTGCTTAGGATACCCAGAGGATTCCTGCGCTTATCCGCATATTTTCAGGGGTCAGTGAGCCCGTTCGCGGCGCGCCGCGGTCCATCGCATACTACCTGCGGTTTAGACACTGGAAAAACAGACAAAGAGGGATAAAAATAATAAATGCCGCAGATGACGCGGAGAAGGGATAAGGGCGGATGTATCAGAAAGGGAAGAGAGAGAGAGAGAGGGGGGGGGGACACGGTGGGGCGAGAGAATATTCGCACAACTCGGATTCGTCTTTTCAGCCGGTTCGGTGGTACAACGAAAGCAACCTTATCATCGCGGCAGATGCGCGTACGCGCGAGCAGCAACCTTTGAGCCTTCTTCATCGTCCTCGCTCCTCGAGGATTCGAAAGGAGATTCCTGCGTGGTGCCGTCATGGATTTTATACATTCCTACATGGACGCCGTAGGAGGTTTCCTTAAAACCGAAAGTGATACAGAAGACACTCATCGGCTGTCGGGCAAGAGGGGAAGTTAAAC
>VBVQ01003854.1:0-16997 GCA_011636635.1 Tetramorium simillimum
AGGCGGAAGAGCCGATAAATAATTTACCGAACGCCGCCCGGCGACGGCGGCGGCCCTAATGGATTATAGACGTGCCAGTGCAAATATTATTGCAAGCTAACGGAATCGTACAGTGACGCCCAGTCCGGTGCCATTGGTCCGGAGCCGTGTCATCTCGGTATACGCCCGCGCCAATCGGACGGGATGCTGGGCTGCCCTTGTCGCCACATCCTCGGATCCAGAGATACGCGAGGCGCGAGAATGCGAAATCACCGAGTGGTTTTGTAATCGTTACTCGCGCTCGCCAGTGCGGTCATCTCTGCCCCCCCCTGTTACCTTTCAAATCTATCGAGAGCTCACGTTTTTCGATTTTTAATGAGATTATCTTTTAAATATTTAATGAATTTTTATTTTTGCTAAAAGAGCTCTGGTGAATTGTAAAATAAAATTTTAATTCTTTTCTTTGTATTTCTTTAAATTCATATATATTTTTATATTTCTTATATGAAAAGTAATTAGATAGATTATAAATACGATGATCATATTTCTCTTTGAGAAAAATGAAGGACATCGCCACCTACCCTTCTTCCACAAACCAGTGCAATGTAAATTTATTATTATTAAAACAATTATATATAAAAAAAGAAACACATATTTATTTAAACATTATGCAAAATATACAAAGATGATAAGGACTGAAATATAGGACATTTTATAGGACTTCTCAGAAATAAAGAACAAAAGTGAGTTTTCAAGAAAAAAATAAATGTAAAGAATGCCTAAAATAAAGGACTGTCCTTTGTAGTGTAGGACAGATGGTCACCGTATAATTATAAATAATAGATGGAAAAATCTAGAAAATTATAATCTAGAAAATTTTTAAGTAAATTATTTTTATTATTTCTTCGATTAAACTTTATCAACCTTCTTAATTTAATTGACGAAATCTTTGATTGAATCTACCTTGTTTTAATATCTTTAATTAACGGACTTTAATATCTTTTAGCGCGGAGCGTGTTCAGGATTATTGCTAAACGTGTTTAAGACCCCACGGACGCGTCTGCGTTCTGTAACGTCATCCGACCTACGACGGCGTGTATACGCAATGGCAAGGTACAAAAAGCAACAACGTACGTAACGCGGTGACATTAAACATCGGAACTCGTAAAAGCGGCTCGCTCCGGTATAATCGGCGTCTGGAGCCGCTGGAAGGATTTCCATCGTACGTAAATAAAGCGTCACCGGGTGCGCGGTGGGTCCGCTCTATGTTTAGTTTAGGCGGTTTCTCAGATTTCCAGGATCACCACGAGAACCGGGAGAGAGAGAAAAAAAAAGAGAAAGAAAGTCAGGTTTTCCATTATTGCTACCGATGCGGATCGCTTTGCGATCGCAATTCCAGTTCTTATAATTGTCTTGATGAAAAAATTAATCGCGACGACCGTGTTATCTCTGAATCTCATAATATTAATGATGGAAAAATACACATTTCCCGAATTTTATAGAGAATTTACTAGTCTAATTTTTATTCTTTTAATCCAAATCAAATTTTCGACAGACTAATCTAGTAAGTTATTGAAAAACGCGCATTTAACGATATTTATTATTTATTTCTTTATCTTTTATGTATGCAACACTTTGATGGGGATTTTTAAAATAAAGTCAGACTGTTAGTTGACTATGAATTAAAAATAAAAATTGAAAAGTGACATTATATTTAATTTTATATTATATATTATGACATAAATCGGTGTGGCAACTGGCAACGGATAGATGTTCGACGGGAGAGGGGAATGGCGGACGAAGGTGTTACGGGCGACGTCGCCGGCACAAACATCTGTTCTCTGTCTTTTCCTACCGGATCACCACGATTTCTGTCACTCCTTTCGTTTTCCCCGGGATGATGAATCGCCCGTCGTTAGTGGCGGCCACGCGGTACGCGAACACTCGGCGTGCGCGTTCCGTGGCATGTAAATATATTTATATCTGAATAGGGCCAATTCTCTCTCGATGGGGCGCACTTATTCGGTTTTACCGCCAGTAGTAAACCGTTCCGCGGCCAGATTACGACCCTCTCTTTCTCTCTCTTCTACGTGGGTAAATACGCGGGGAACCACCGTGCCAGTTCCGGTGCGGATCCGCGATGAAGCGACCACGTGGATTGAGAGACGTCGCCGCGGACAAGAATAGAAGCGTACGAAAAATACACCGCGGGAAGCTGATGGTGATATTTGCATCTTAAACGAATTATCATCCGAAATTTCTTATATTAAAAAATATATATTTATGTAACACTCTATAACGGGATGACGAGGAGCTTCAAGCTAACGCGAGTGATTGGTAACAGAAAAAGGGTCATACTGAAAAACAAAATATAAGTAGTTACTTTTGGACCCAACCATAATTTTATAGTATTTTTAATGATAATTATGGATAATATAATGATGCATATAGTTAAATTAATCATATTTATTGTTAGAAATATTATAAAATTTTGGTTGGGTCCTAAAGTAACTATATTTTTCTCTCAGTGCACGAGTTTAAATGCCGACTCCCATCCTACAATTTTTAACGAGAAGTCATAAAGAATCTTATAGATCTAGACATTAGAAATTGAAATAGTCCTCTCGCCTAATTATATATATTCTCATTTTTTTCTTTCTCAAATTTGATTCGGTAAATTCTGTGATTTACAAATAATAAATTTAGATATAAATGAAAATCAATTCGCATAAATATTTGCTCAATACGCTCAATACGATGACGAAGGGACCAGTTGCGCGATGAAACCCCATGATTTGAAAGTTTATAAATAAATATTATTAATTTTTCTGGACTAATTGTCTCGTTTTTCAAACCGCGACACGGCACGTCTTGTTAAATTGACAAATCAGGTCGCGCCGGCTCATAGACATGATAAATCATTGCCGCGGTACAAGCAATTTTTACTGTGACGTTCCGCTCCGTTCTCCCGAAAGTCGAAAAAGTATCATCGCCGCGACGTGGCTGCTGGCAGCTCATTAAGCCGCGTAATGAGGTCGTCCCTACAGTTAATTATCCCGGGGACGGTTTTCGATGGCCGTGTTCCCATTCCCTTTCTCCCTTTTTTTCCCCACCGTTGCGATCGCGTCCCGTCCCCACCCACTGGGGACCGAGGGCGTAAACTGATTCCACGAACCATTCCGGTCCGATTGACGACACCCTAAATCACCTTCGCGGGCGAGCCCTCATCTCACTCGTTTCCGGTATCGGACGCGTGAAAGCTCGAACTGAATTGGAAGCCACTCGATTACCGATAGCGATTTAACGGTGATGTAAATTCTCTAAATGCCATGCACTTTGACGTTGCTCTGACACATGACGACTGCAAATTAACTTTACGAAATGGCAGAAGCGCTTGGAGACTTTTCACGAGCGTACATTCGAAGCTCGATTTAATATGGCATTTCTCTTAATTAATTTCTTCTACCGAGCACATGTGCCTTACGCTGGAAACCGCTTCGGGCACGAGGAGCTTGCGTTTCCGGTATCGGACGCGTGAAAGCTCGAGTGGAACCCGAATTGGAAGCCGTCCGATTACCGATAGCGATTTAACGGTGAAGTAAATTTTCTAAACGCCATGCTGTACTTACGCACTTTGACATTGCTCCGACTCGTGACGGCTGCAAATTAACTTTACGAAATGACAGAAGCGCTTGGAGACTTTTCACGAGCGTACATTCGGAGCTCGATTTAATTTGGTATTTCTCTTAATTAATTTCTTCTACCGAGCACATGTGCCTTACGTTGAAAACCGCTTCGGACACGAGGAGCGCGCGTTCTATTTCGAGGTACATAAATTTACAGGAAAAAAGCGATAACCATCGCATCTGTCTCCCTTATATTAGTTCAATAACTTCGGCTGTCCATTTTCTCGGCTCTGGATAACGACCTCCAAAAGCGATTTCAATGAACGCGTATCGCAGTTACGTGTACGCGCGCCGGCATCCTGCCGCACGGACATGTGCATCTTATTTACGCAGGATTCGAAGCGAGACCGGGAGAATATCCTGGCGCCTCTCTCGATGATTTACACGTCAAGGGGGCGGGCGCGTTACGGAAGGATGCTCGACGAGGGTGAAGATTACAGATGCGGCTTTCTCGACGGGGAAGCGGCTGGCCGACCGCGCGCGCGAGCGACTTCCTTGTTATTACGCGGTCGAATAAATTGCTGTTTGCTTCTTTTGCGGAATGTTTTCACGGATTAAAACGGATCGTACGGACGCGACGACGGGATGCGGGATAACATCACGTCCGCGACATGTGCCGGCCGGTTCGCCGTTGGAGGAAGAAAGACAAATGTGAGATAAAAGTGGAGCCGAGCGTTGAGAGACAAAATGAAATATTAAGCCATTCATAATAATATTAATAACAAAAATATTAATAAATTAATAATATTAATAACAGAAGTATGTGATTACAAAATAATTTACAAATTATGAAGCAATACAAATTAAAGATTTATACACTGAAGAAAAAAATTCTGGTTAAAAACGGAGGAATCAGAAAATCTTGTAGGCGTGATCAAATATTCTGGTCATTATAATAGAACTCAAAACTTTATAAGTTGTAAAGTATTGAGTTCTATTTATAATAATCAGAATTTCTATTATAATAACCAGAATATGTATTTGATCACGCCTACAAGATTTTCTGATTCCTCCGTTTTTAACCAGAATTTTTTTTCAGTGTCATTTGTGAAAAGAATATCTAAGAAAAATTATCTAAAGTCAATTGTAATATCGCATTTAATTCGAAAAAATTATTCGCTATTTCAACGACATGAGAATTGCGTTAACAAAATTGGACACAAAATGTAGATTCGTGACGCATACATTTCCTTGTAATCGCGGGATAGACGTGGCGAAGTTTAAACGGAAGCTAAAAGGAAAAGTTAATGTACACAGCCAGGGGGGAGGGACTCTGAAAGAGTTAATAAACAGTCACTAACGCGGAGAGGAGCGCCGTGAAAGCCCCGGATTTATCTGCGGTCCGCGTAAGGGGGCATAAACACGACATTCGACAAGAAGACGCGCGCGCTCGGTTCACAGGACACGTCCTTCCTCCCGAGCGCACCCGGACAACGGAGCATTCAGCGCCGGGATTCTAACAGTTTACCGGAACGGTAAACCGCACGCCAACCGCGAGAGAATGCTCGCTGTCTCCCCGTTCGCGTTCCGGCGATAAGCCGTAAACGAGCTTCCTCTCGTTCGCGAAATTCCTTTGTAACAGGAGTCCCTTTGAGCGGTAAGCTGCACGTTCCGCCAATTTGGTTGCGGATTCGTACATCCTGGTCGATTATTAATAGATTTAGCGGCTTGTTAGCTGCAAGAAGAATCGCTCTTGCTGAAACCGATACTGCTCGTTTAAAAATTAAACGATGCTTGTTTGACCCTTGCGCGAATCTCTGAGATATATTGTTCACATAATTTTGATATGCAATTGAATTTTTGCAACGGAGGATCGAACAAACATTGGATAGTTTAATTTGATGAGACTGTCTTAAAATGCGATATTTTTCAAGTAAGTAAACTATATTCCACACGCTTACAATTGTAATAACACGTAGATATTTACATTACTTCGCCGTAATTAGTTAATAATTACGATACGCATATGTTTATACATATGACGGCAGAATAGAATGTGTATAAGCATAACCGTGAAATCGCCTTATCACTTTTGAAAAAATACACAATAAAATCGAAAATCCGTGGCCCGTAGAAATTAAATCGATAAAGATACAATGATGAAGTAAATTCTGATAAAAAAATAACATCATATATTGTATTAAACAATTATCCTACCATTTGACAAAAAATTTGTTGGTAGACATTATCGATGTATCGTAAGGAAGAAAAGAATTATATACTTATTCTACTTTCAATATATTCGAATTGTAGTTTAGTTTTTCTTTTTTTACGCTTAATTTCTTTTTTTAGAAGTTACGCAAAATTACTTTTTTCCGATATTAAATGATCAGTCATGGAAGAGCAAAGATCTACTTGATTTGTAAACGTATTCTTTTCGTCAATTAAGGAAGAAACGCCATTCCCTATTGGAAGAAATTCACAAAGAAATAATACTACGAGCCATTTTAACTGGCATAAACGAGAAACATATCAGCAAAATGTTTATAGAGGAAGTCGAGATAATCACTGATGACGCAATGGATATAGTTACATCCATTTTTTTGCGTTAGAGGCACCTACCATATCTCTATGATATCTCCGTCATTATAATATATTTACAAAATGAACTCATTCCATAAACGGAATGTTGTTAAGTTGTGAAGCATAACCAGATTTATCGAAATTGCATTTTCAGATTTGAATTTCATTCCATTGGCACATCACGAAGTGCAATAAATTTGTGCATTTCTATCGGAGAGATTCTGTGTAAACGGAGCTAAACAAACATGTGTCGTAATACACACTTCTCTGGATGCATTTGAATAATCAATCGTAAAAGCGTAGAAAATTCAATAAAAGGAAGGATAATGTTAGCACCGCAAAGAAGAAATTTAGTTCCCCCAGTTACAAGTTACGCCAGAAGAGGACAAGTCCGATATAAGAAGAAAGGCGGGGAAGCCACTGCGATCATACGTTGTTCCATCTTGCGCACGTGTTTTATGCGAATTGAGAGAGATTACGAAACGTACGTCTTCTCCTTAACGGCTAGAGCGCGTAGAATTTGCGAATATAATACAACTCGTATCTTACAATTGATCTTTGATATAAAAATCTATGAAACTATCCACAGTTTACTGGCGAAGGTTCCGAGCCGTGGAACCGAATGGCGCTCGTCTTAACAAATTTGACAGTTTGATCGATAAGTAAATGTAACAGGAGCCTATATCTTATTTGTCCTTTGTTGTCCTTATTTGTAATCCTTCTCTCTCTAGGCTGTACCGTCTCAGAGTTCTCTCTCTCTCTCTTTCTCTCTCTTTCACTCGTGCTCGTTGTAACTTGAATCACACATCCCAATTCCGATTTATTCCATGGCTATGCTCTTCAGGACGTAATTCACCGTGTACGCAAACACCGCGAAGCAGACGAGGACAACGAGATTGACCAGCCAGCTCTGCAGCTGGCTCTGTTCTCTCTGGAGCTGGTCTCGTATCAACGAAGAGACCTCGGACGCGGTAGACTGATGCCTCGCTTGCTTCTCGAGTTCTTTCCGACGTTCCAGCTCCACTCTGATCGTCTACAATAACATTAAATCACATTAAATTCAGTGTTTTGAATTCAGCGCTTATTATTAGTACAGCTGTTACACTACCTCGACAGTTTCTGGAAAGAGCTCGCAAAACATTTTGTCCCTCAGATTGTATTCCAAGCTCTGCGCGGCCAGCTGCCTCTTCTCATAATCCGTCGTATTAATACTGCCGAGCGTGGGACTCTTCTCAATCTGTAAACGCAAGACTGTAATAAAATCTCTTCTCAAAACTCTGCTGAAATAATTGTACGGGCACTTACCATGAAGCTGAGCAAGCCGGTAAGAATGGTAGATACGCTCCACGCTGGATTCCACGTATCTGGATGAAAGTCGGAAATGGACAGGCATAATCTCGTATTGACTTTAAATCGGCCGTTCGGAGTGGTCATGTAAATGCTAGGAGGTTGGAACGGGAATTCCCCTGGAAATATTAGCTTCCCATGATAGAAGCCACCTTCGTACGGCGTCTTCTCCGGCCCTATGACCACGTAATGCCTGAAACGAGCGGGGTATAACGGTTACAATCACCCGCGAGCAGCGGAACAAGGAGAGGCTCGTGCAACCAAAGAATCCGGACTTGCCATTCCAGGAGATTCGAAGGCACTGGCTCCGCGAGCACGTACGGCACTGGATCTCTCTTCAGGCGCAGGTAGTCCTGTTTCAATCTGGCCGTCGCACAGTTCTTTCTGAGCATCCTTACCATTTAGCCGAGTGTTCGTCGCAGACGGGACACTGCCGAAAGCTTTCTCGCACTCGTGAGAGCTGGGGAGGATTCCACGAGACACCCGAGACCCTAACGACTTCGCTCGTTCACAGGCCGGAATCTCGCTCGAGCCGTCGTTCCGTCAGTGTCGCGGAGTCGCGCGACCGTCGGGTCGCATCGCGGGCGTCCACGTGGACGCGCGGCCGCTGCAACGTTGTCCCTCCTCCCCGAGACGGACGTGGTGCGACGGGCACGACGAGGTAGGGTTACGTCGCGTGGAACGACGAGCGGGACGACGGGGAGTCGGGCGACGGTGCACGCGTGAAACCGTGGAGAAATGCTCGCTCGCTCGCTCGCACGGGCGTCGCACTGGGCGAGATAAGCGCTCGGGTGACGTACCACGGTGGAATGCGGAGCGCACGCGACGGCCGCCCAGCCGAAACGGAACTCGACAGCGCGGCGGGACGTCGCGCGACAACGGGAAACATCTGACTGCGTGGCCCGCCGGATTAATTTATCTCCGGGCGCAGGGTTACCACGCTACCCGTGCGGAAAGCATTATAACTTCGTGCCCGTGGGAAGGACCTATTTGTGGGATGGATCGCTGATTGAATCGGGAATCGCCCGCCCGACGAAACGCGCGCTTGGCGGGTTTTTTTCGAAGGCCCTCTCTCGCGCGATCCAACAGATGACGATGGGAGTGCGGATTTAAATAAAAATTAAATATTGCTGTGTGATAGAGATATACATGTTCACCGGGCGATTAAAATTAATATATTATTATATATATATATACTTAAATATTATATATAATATTATACCCACGTAGAACAAAAATTATAATATCATATTGACATCGAAATAATGCTAAAACGGTGATAAAATGACATAATAATAACATTTTGGTGTCATTTTGACATCTTTGGGATTTCTTGTTTTATCTAGGTATTAATCTACATTTAGTATACATATTGCTTGATAAGTTAATCACTAATTAAATTGATTCTTGAAGAATTGACTTATTTAAAGTTGAAATTACTCAAGATTTTTAATTACACAATTCGTCATCCTTAATCTTTTTCATATATATTAACAAGAAATCAATCATTTTACACATGCAATTAATTTTTATCTTTCAACATTAACGTTTAACATTAAAATAATACAGATATTACTTTACCGATTAAGTTAATCGGAGTTTGGGGTCGAGAAGTCATTCTGTATTCCTCGCATAAATAACAATCGCTAATCCCGTGCGGTGAACGGGGCTTAAGATCCGTGACAGTCGCCGCCTCCCACCGTCGTCGCCCATCACCGGGAGAGTGGATCGCGACGCTGCGCGATTGTTGACATTTCGCTTCGAATGCCAATGTAAATCCGCTTCATCTTTGACGCTGGTCTCTTTGCCCGGGGGCTCGTCGCGACGCTTCGATTTCCGGATCATCCTGCGACTCGCCCCGCATGATCATGAGCTCGCCGATATCTATGAGCAACGCTGGACCACCGGCCACCGCCACTGGGATGGAGACAGTGGTGGCGGTCGCCCTGGGCGCACTCGCCGCGGTCTTCCTCGGCGCCCTCCTGGTGCTCCTGGTTATCTGCCGCAGACAACGTTGCTATTACGTGAGTCTCAGGGAGACGAGGATGACAGACAAGGAATATAACGATTTTGCTCATTTTCAGAATCAGAAGGATTCCGCGGAGCTGAGCTCCGACTTGCTCGAGGGAGAGAACATCACTGGCTTGGGACTAGACGTGTGGGAGAGTGAAGAGTGGCTGGCGGGTGCTGAAAGGTAAAAGGAATCTTAAGTGAAAGTATTAAATAATGTCACATGCAATATTTTACTTTTATCTTTGATTTAGCTTATGGTATCCGTTACGATAACTAAAACTTCAAAAACGTAAGCAAGATGCACCAACATCCGCGTCTCTTTTACTTATTGAAAGTTTAGATATTATACATCATCGGAGAAATAATATTTTTGTGTTTTAGATGGGTGGATGATGCGACCGGTCTGGCTCCGCCTTGCATAGCAGTGCTCCGATCTTGTCACGCTCTCGCAGCCAGCCTCACCACTATCGCCGGAACTGTCAATAGTAATACTGTCCCGCTGGAGATAGTGGATGTAAGTGTGACTATTATACAGACTGTTATTACAGTTGTACTGTTATTCTATGTTATTTCTCTTATTCTTCTTCACAGGTTGCTCGACGTATACCGCCCCGCGTAGACGACGTTGTTCGCAGTCTGTATCCACCGCTGGACGCTAGACTATTGGAGGCCAGGGTGGCGGCTTTGGTATTGGCTGTGACCCACTTGGCGCTGGTGACCAAGCACGGCGTGCCCAAGAGCCAGGCCAGAAAACTGGCGTTCATCGATCAGGCTTTGAACGACATGGACACGCATCTGCTGGTGCTGAGAAACGCGGCGCTGGCCCAAGAAGTGGCCTGCTCCATCCCAGCCTCTACGCCAGTTTAAGTATACTACGTCGCTTGCGATCTCGCGATGAAATCGAATCTCTTTCTCACTACAGTATTTGTAATTATCCCTAGTTTCTCGCGGTTTTGTTTTATCACAATAATATCGTCATGACAGCAGCAAAAGCTGTACATAATATGGTCGCTAAATTTGTAAATATATCGTACACGTTAAGTACACTTCGAGCCATGTATCGGACGGCAAACGAAGACAGGTCATCGCTGATCTCAAGGCACAAAATAAACTAAAGTTCGAGATTACTGATGAGGAAAAAACTCATCAGTGCTTTATGTCAATTATCGTTACTATAAAAAGAATGCATATAAATATATATTAGATATATATATATATATATACAGCACACGTTAGAAGTATCGTGAGGAATATATTTTAATAATCGTTTTTAAAACGCGGTGAAAATTCGCCAAGACATCTCTCCCGACATTTTTGTAATACACAGAGATATACGAAAATGACGTCTTCCATGTTATATTATCATAGTTATTTATATACGTACACGGATAAAAATGTATTTTGGGACTATATAATCAATCGTACCTGCATACGTTTGTACACGTTACAATATTTTATATTCCTGAAGATAATCAAATTGTTTTATAGATTAATAGTAGGAATTTATAATGAAGATGATCGTTAAAGAGAACTCACTGGGTCTTTTCGTCCATTCTTTTTTTCACATACCTATCATTATAAATAGCTCGTCAGTGATTTATTTTTTAATCTGTACTCTCCTTCAATATGCACAATTTTCAAATTCCTAGATTCCTACTGTGGTTGAATAATGCGCTACAACAACCTGCGGGTTGTTAAGTAAAGGATTAATTTCGATCTAATACTTCAATAAATTAACTAAGTAATCCGACCGAACACTGATGCGCTACAAAACAGCGTACAGTGCCGATTAGCATGTTACAATTTTCAAAAAAAAAAATAGATTCCTATAAATGTGGAGGCGTGTACTGGAAAGAGAGAAGCGGATTGTAGCGCTGCTTCCATTATTTTCCTCGGTTCGTCAGGTCCTTCTGCCTCTTCTGGTTGTCGGACAGGACCTTGTCCTTGAGATGCTCCTTGTAATCTAAAATGTTGCCGCTCCATTTTGTGACCGCTCCATTCTCGCACACCCAGATTTCTTCGGCGACCTAAACATCAAGTATACAGAATGTATCCGTAGAAAGGCATAGTTTTCTTCAACATACTAAATGGAGATGCATGTACCTGATTAATCAATCTGAAGTCATGCGATACGAGAACCATACCGCCGTCGAAATCGTTTATGGCGTCAGCGAGCGCATCGATCGTTTCCATGTCCAAGTGATTGGTCGGCTCGTCGAGCAACAACAGGTGAGGCACTTGCCAAGCTAACCAGGCAAATACAACTCGACAACGTTGTCCATCGGACAATTGACGAATAGGACAAATCTAAATAAAATATAAGATGTAACGTGGCATATCTGATTACTTATCGTTCTTAAATTTCTACTACTTTAGAAATTACATACTTGTTGACGCCCAGTTAGACCATAGCGGCCAATAATCTTCCTCATTTCTTCGCGCTCCTTCACCTCGGGGAAAGCCTTCATCATGTAATCGAGAGGTGATATATCTAAGTCCAACAACTCGTGCAAGTGTTGGTGATATCTACCAATTCGGAGGTGACTGTTTTTGCGAATCATTCCACTTGTCGGTACTAACTGTAACGCGAAATTATCTTGTGAAGAAAAAAATGTCGAATGCCACGTTTGTTAACAGAATATACAATCACAACGTACTTCACCATACAACAGTTTTAGCAGAGTACTCTTCCCTGCTCCGTTTGGTCCAACCAACGCGATTCTAGTATCCAAATCAATTCCAAATTCCAGATTCTTGTAAATCCAAGGCGCGTCCTCGTTGTAACGAAAACTGACGTTCTGAACCATGATAACCGGCGGTGGAATCTTTCCGCACGAAGGAAAATAGAAGTTCAGCACTTTGTCGTTAATAACCTTTTCAGTCAAACCTTGCGCAACCATTTTCGCTAAAGTTTTCTCTTTCGATTGTGCTTGCCTGGCCAATTTTGCCGAGCCATGACCAAATCGCGCAATATAATTTTTCATATGCGCGATCTGATCTTGTTCCCAGTTATATTGCTTTGCTTGATTTTCAAGTAATTCCATTCTGAAAAAAAAGAAGAGAACATACAAAGCGATGACGTAATACTGCAAGAAATATTTTATCAAAGTTATATGCAATTATATTTTACGCAGCTCACCTTGTTTTCACAAATGCCTCGTAATTACCGGTATAGTATTTCAATTGCTTTTTATTAACATGAATGATATTGGTGCAAATGCCATTGAGGAAATCTTGAGAGTGCGAGATTATAACGAGAATCCGTTTATAAGTTTTGAGTTCTTCTTCCAACCATACGCAAGCATCGAGATCGAGATGATTGGTTGGTTCGTCGAGCAGTAACAAATGCGGTTTTACATATAATGCTCTGTAAAAGAAATACCAAAAAGTTTTATATCATGTCAAGAGGATCTTCTTAGTTCATTCATTTAAACTTTTTAAATGTACTTGAAACTTTTATATACCTAGCAAGAGCTATACGCATTCGCCAACCTCCTGAGAAGTCTTTGGTAGGAGTTTGTTGCATTTTTGCAGTAAAACCCAAACCATGTAAAATATGGGCAGCACGAGCTTCAGCCGTGTCGGCAGCCATGTCCTCTAATCTCTCGTATACATCCATGAGTTGCTCCTGTTAAGCATGAATATAAGATAAAATAATAATAATTCTTTATATTTGATACAGATTTCTCGATAAATATCCTAGACAAACCTGAGCATCTTCCTCATCACAGTCCACTAACTCTTCGGCGAGCTTCTCTAATCGCACGCGCTCCTCATCAACCTCCATCACGCATTCCAGAGCTGTTTTATTGCTTGCGGGCATTTCTCTAGTCAAATGAAAAATATCTATTTGCTCCGGGATAGGAACTTCGCGGTTGCCTAGCACCGCCAACAACGTAGACTTCCCAGAGCCATTTAGACCTAATAAACCGTAACGTCTACCACAATTCAACTCTAACATGGTGTCTTGCAGCAGTTCACAGCCATGGAAAGTAATAGAAAAGTTAGATATCTTTATATCCCGGCTGCGCGGGTGCGAAGCCAGCGAACCCGTGCAAGAACGCGCATCCGCATTTAATCTGGCGTCTTCCTCCAATTTCAGACATAATGCCTCTGCAAACATATGTTATTCCACGTATGTTAGGATGTTTCACGAAATAGGTGTGTGATAGGTGTAATGCATATGCAAACAGTGTTTTAAAGTTAAGCATATTCTTATAATGCACATATGAATTTTTATAATCCGTCACAATCATGTAAATAATAAATATATTTTATTATAATTATTTAAAAAATCACAAATATTATCATATTAAATTCTATAACTTCTTGAAACACATTAAAAAATTAAAATGATCTTATTCCATGTTTTCAAAATTAATTTATTTTGTTATAAAATATGCATGTAATTTTAACTGAAAAATAGTACTGAAAGTCAAAATCAAAAGTCCTATATCTATAAGTCTGTATTGCTTGTACTTTTTGCATTCAGAATCCTCACTTTCTCTCTCTCTCCCTCCCTCCCTCTCTCTCTATCTATCTCTTTCTCTCTTCAATGATTGATGTATATTCATCTCATTTCAAGTGTACGAATTTTTGGAAATTTCAAGTAATATGAACAAATCTTATGTATAATCCATTAAAAATAAGGATATTAAAATATCAAACTAAAAATCCTCGCGAGCATACTATTCTCTCAAAATATTTAAAAATATCTTGAGATTTTCAATTATTACTTGTTTAACAATTTACTTTTGTTTAAAACATTGGTCATGTGTCACAAAAAAAAATTTTTTTAAGCGGCTCATTGTCAGTTAGCGTGTGTAGATCTTGCAGGGCGAGAAGGAAACGACATACTCCTTTATCTCACCTTCGACGCTAATAGCCGTGCCGTTGGTGCCATTCTGCAGCTCGCCCGTCGGGCTCGGCTCCTTGCCGTCCTCGGCCGGCTTCGCCTGATTATTGCTCTGCGGCTTCTTGCCGGACTGCCTCGCCTTCGCGGCCTCCTTCTTCTTCTGCTGCTGCTTCTTCTTCGCGTCGGACGGCATTGCCTTTCACCTGAAATTCAACCGACGGTTACAGCTGCGGCCTCCGTGGCCATGGGGCGGCCCAGCGAGCGCGGGCCGCGGCGTTTTCGCGCGTTACGTAAGGCAAGAGGTTAGGGCGATTTCGCGGACACGTGCGTCATTCGCCGGAGGGAGATTCGCCACGACGGGTGAAAATGAGGCTCAGCGTGCCGCGCGAAACGGTCTCGCGACGCGTCGCGACGCCAGACAAGATGGGACGAGACCGGACGAGCAACGAACGGCTATCGGAGCAGCGACGGAAGCTCGTCAACTCACCTCGGCGCACAGACGAGACTCTACGCGAGCGCGACGCCGCCCGGGATTACCAACTTGTCGCGCGACCCGTCCGGCGAACCTTCCGACCGCGCAAAATCACCTGCGGACAATTATGCGTACCTAATTGTGCGCCAAAATGCGGACGATCCGTGTGACACGCGAACCCACACGTGCGTCGGGTGAATGGAGGCAAAACCGTCAAACTCCGCGTCCGAGCTTGCCGCGTCGGTGCACAGATGGCGCCACGTGTACCGAAATTCGCTTTGCGGAGGATTAGTTCGAGAGTGATTCGCGAGCATACTTATTCAAATAGAACAGGAAGTCATAATAATATCAAAGTGACAATAATGTCAAAATGACAATAATATGATTACAAAATTCACCTTTCAATCATAATTTAATCATTTTTTTGACATCATTTGAGGTCACGTTAACATTATCGTGACTTTCTGTTCTATCTACCCCAGATAGAACAAAAAATCACAAAGATATCAAAATGACATCAAATGTCTCTAAAATGTCATTATTATGTCATTTTATCACTGTTTTAGCGTTATTTTGATGTCAATAAGATGTCATTATAATTCTTGTTCTACCAGCTTCTTTTTTTTCCGCATTTGGGTGAGTCTCTAGTTTTAAAAGATGCAATGTGTTGTTAAGCAATGTGTTGTTAAACTCGGATCAATAATAAGAGTTCCATCTACTTTTTATTAATTTATTTCTTTCAATTTAAAAAAATTAATAGTACTCAATTTAATTTTATATTTAAAATCAAGTTTAAGAGATCATATGTTTATGTTATATCTTATAATTAAGTATAATTTTAAGATGTGCAATTACTCGTTTAATGTCCATTTCTACCACACAATGCAGATTAACTTTAATCTCAGTTTAATTTACTTTCTACTTTTTTCTAGTCTTCAGAATTAAAAAAAGATAAGAAGTAAATTAAATCGAGACTGAAGTTAATTTGCATTGATAGAAATAAAGATAAGAGATATTAAAGTACAAATCTTGCAAACAGATAAGTAAATTGAACGTTAATACGTATTTAATTTCTTTTAATAAAAGAAATAATATTGATTATTTTTACATTAAGATTGCATCATAAATCGATAAAGTATTCAATAGAAAAAGGAGACAGAGAGTTTTCTCGGGCAATGCAAAAAATATCTCACTTATACTATTTTAGCCATTATTGCAGTCAGATGAATTAAGCCAGAATGAAATGTAGAAGAAAATGTAGAGAGAAGGAATTCACATAGAATATATGCTAAAATGATTTGTATTTACTTAGTATCTACTTAAATGTTAAGATATCGTTAATTGCAAAATGAATGGCAAAATGAATGATAAATTAAAATGTCCTTATACATGTCATACATTTATATCGTTACTTGAGTTTTCGAAAAGATATTGAAAAATAATGTTCTCTTAAATCCAATAATTAATAAGAATTCTCGATAAGTTTAATAACTTGTATAATAGGGCGATGAGAATCAGATAGCGTTTTCAGATAGGGTTTTAGTGCAAATTTTATTAATTCGTTTTGTTTAGCTTATTGGTAAGTTCATATTTAATTACCATATGAAACTAATGAGCATAATGATTAAAACAACGTTTTAAATTGGCATCAGTTAGTTAACATGTTTTAACATCAGAATATCAACATTTATAGTATTAGTAACACGCTGAAGATGGCTCGAACAAGAGCTGAAACGTTCGTCAATTGTAAATGAAGATGTAAGTAACATCACTCAGATTAAACATTAGTATTTGCACCAAAACCCGCTATCTGATTCTCATCGCCCTATTATTACAAGTCTCATTGTTCTCTTAAATATTGTCTCTGAATTGTACCAAATGCATTTAAATAATTACAGGGTCTCATTATCATATTATAAGATGCACTTGCTTAAGAAATTACATGACATATTTGTTAAGTAAAAAAATATCCTGCTTAGATTAATAAATCATTGTTACCACGCCTCGTCGCGGACGCTGTCGTTAACGTGTGCCGTGTGGGTCTCGAGTTACATCGCGCGCGGGGTGTCGCACCCCTTCGGTTTACAGAGCACTTCTGGATCTCCCCGATTCGGGGGGGGGG
>VBVQ01003855.1:0-16992 GCA_011636635.1 Tetramorium simillimum
TTCCTTACACGATCGAGCGCGCCGTATACACACGGTGCCCCGATCTTCCCTTCTTTCCAATCCTTACGACGATCGAGCGCGCCGTATACACACGGTGCCCCGATCTTCCCTTCTTTCCAATCCTCACAACGATCGAGCGCGCCGTAATATACACGGTGCCCCGATCTTCCTTTCCTTCCAATCCTCACACATTGGAAGCAAAAGCATACGGAGCGAATCACATTGGAAGCAGAGGCATACGGAGCAAATCACATAACACGCCCACAAAATATTGGCATCTGTTCTATAGGCAGGAATGATTTTATCTGTGAGTCACTAAAACATAATTTTAGTGTAATGTATTATTTTTCATTAATTAAATATGTATAATTAAAATAACTTTCACAAAAGACTATTCTTATAAAAAAATATAATATATTTTGAAATATTTATTACCTGTTTGTTTTATTTTGTTCAGAAATATTTTCCTCTTCAGGTATTTCTTCAATTATATTTTCTTCTGCTGGTGTCGATGCGTTAGATACGTTGCTACAAATATTATACGTAATATATTATTAATGTATATATTATGAGTTGTTCAATATACAAAAATTATATTATTTAAAATTAAAAAAATGTAAATTATAAGATGTTTATAGGAACTTACTTTCTTTCAAAAATTGTTGGTACAGCATCTGGATTAAGAGAAGCTCTACTCTTATTTACCTTGTACCACTTTTCTTCAAAATGCAAGTGGCACATTCGATAATTACGATGAGCATATTCTACACCCATCGCTTCCAGATCCATTCTATCACAAGCACGTATCCATTGCAAATATCTATAAATGTAAATATTATATTATTGTAAATAAAAAGTGTAATATACATGTATACAAATATATAAATACATAATAAAAATTTATGTATTTAAAATAACATATTTATAATTGATTTTAAATGTAATAAATAGAATTTTACCTATCATGTTCCTTTGGAAACCGAAACAAGTGTCACTTTTCTGTGATATTTTTATTACAGTCCCTAACAATACACCACGCACTTGATTTTGGGACAGACATCTTTCTTCGAAATTTCTTCAAAATTACCTGCAACAAAGCTAAGATCAAAGTGCTAATTTTTCTTAAAGAGAATAGAAAATCTGTACAATATTTTTGTACAGATAAACTATTCTCCGTAAGAAAAATTCTTCACTCTCGGTTTTTTGGCACTGTTCACAAACACGTTCACACACTCATCACTTAACATTAATCACTAAACACTAATCACGGAACACTAATCACAGAACACTAATCACGAAACACTAATCACTCTATCACTTTATTTTTTGCATCAGCTCTCCGTTCCCGCCACTTTTGTTTATGTGGCTAACTAAACGGTTATGACAGAGTAAACAAACAGAGAGGAAATGAGACAGAATATCAGTATTATGGAGCCTGTTCTTTTGCACTGCACTGCTGCACCAGTGCAATAAATTAAAATGAAACAGACATACTTTCTCTCGTTTTAACTTATTGCACTGGTGTAGCAGTGCAGCGAAAAAGAACAGGCCCATGATTGGTTACCTTCCTCGTTCACGCATGCGTAGTTGGTTTTTATCCACGCAGAAATCGGGAGAGTTGCGCTACTGTATATACTGTATATGCTATAAGACCATAGCGAATGCTCTCGAAACGAAAAAGCGTGCGGAGGCATGCTGTGGGTGGTCCTTATATAGCTTCGAACGTTGCATTTTGAGTGCGAGTTAGAAACTAGGGCCATACGCTGCGTAGCGGCAGCGCCTCAAACTATGCTGCGGGCGTGCAACACACACACGCACGCACGCACGCACGCGCGCACGCACGCGCACACGCACACACGCGCACACGCGCACACTGAGTACTATTTTGTTGTTCCAATGTAAACAATTGAAATTTCCTAAATATATTTTAGTAAAATTAATCAAACATATTTTATATTTTAATGTAATAAATATTAATATTTTTTATCATAGTAGATATTAATCAATAGCTCGCATAAAATTCTTGGTGGTACATATCCCACAACTACCATGATTTCAAGGTAAATTTTAAGAGAAAATTCTCTCCGTGTACGTGTGGAATAACCTACGTGTGGAATAACCACCCTCATGTCATAATTAAATTTATTAACGGTGTTAAAAATGTTTTTAAATAATTCATGTTTTAAAGCATAAAAATATTGTATTAAAAAAAATTTATTTTTGAAACTTGCGAGATTGTCGATTCCCTTATTTTATTTTTCCTTGTCTGACCGAATATGTGTTATTAATTTCTTTCAGTCTGCGAACATAAAATAAATACAATTAATAATAATTCTCAAAATTTAATTCAATATATTGTTATGTGACGACTTTATCATATCTCTGAAGTTAGGAAAATTCGAAAACAAAAAACTTCTAATTCATTGCGATATTTTATTAGTATATACTGACCGCGTTCAGCAGAAAAAACTACTTTGCAACGGTTGTATTTGTGAATCTGATTCGTGTATTATGCTTTTAATTTTGGCCAGAGCCAAAAGTATATACTAATCTATGAATATTACAACTGTTACAAAGCAGCTTTCAGGTCAAAGCACATAACATGACGTAGCAATAATAGTAATTGCAATAAGCAATATAAGTACATTTGCTGCGCCATGTTATGTGCTTTGGCCTTTAGTGATGTCGGAAAAAGTGATAGCCACGGCAACAAATACGGTAACGACGAGAGTATTGGCCGAAATAGTCAGACCTCACGTGGTGTGCAGGAAATGAGAATAGAATGAAAAGGGACAACCGGGGATATAAGGGGTGCGTTCCATTTAACGCTCACAAGGCTCTTAGAATCATTTCATTCTTGTTTGTCAAATGTTAAACAAGGACGAATGATTCTTATATATGAGCATTGTGAGCGTTAAGTGGAACGCACTCAAAGCCTGTGACCTGACGTTCTCCCTTTCCTCCGAGAGAGAAAGGGAGAATATGAAGTTCGAAAAGCAGAGTTATTCATATTTCTCCCTTCTGGAGATAATACTGATATGTGTGGGAAGTAAAGAAGAAAAGATATGTTCGAATAAGGAAGATGGCCGGGAAATATGGAGGGCGAAACAAAACGCAATTTTTTCCAATGTTCGCAACAATTTTAATCCGATAATTCGCATAGTTGTGCCCTTTAATTTTATCTGTTTGGCAGCTGTGCATGTTTAGCGGCTGGTTTGCTGCTTTTTGGTGGTTAGTTGAACATGTGGATCTATTAAATTTATTTAGGTAGCTCGTACGTAACGGCTAAAAGTTAATGTTTTCTTGAGTACCCGTGGACAAATTAAAATAATTAATATTTTGTTTTAAAATGATTATCTTAGGATAAAATGCTATGGATTTGGACACCGATATTGGGTAATGGAAAATAGCAAGTGCATGAAAGTGCTACAGGTCTAGATGTTGACAATAATCAACTAACCCGAAATAGCAAGTAGATGGAAGTATTATCAGTCTCGACGCCGATTAATCGGTTAATTTGAAATGGCAAAAGGATAGAAATGATGCTGGTTTGGATGCCGATGTTAATTAGTTTATTCGAAATAGCAAATTGGAATGGAAGTTGTGAATTAAAAATTATAAACTTGGTGTGTCCGGGAATTCGAGAATCCGATGGTTCTTTTTGAAATAAAAAAAAAAGAGAAAATAGACTTACTATTTGTTGATTGTCAGTTGGGTTAACAAATTAAAAATGATCGCGGCCGATCATGCAGCTCCTACTTTCTACTTCGTGAAGTTTTAACTGAGTCAAGCGACCAACAGTGCTCTTATCGACTGCACAACTTTCACAACACAAACGTTTGTGAATGTTCACTACAATTTTCTTCTTCGCAACCAAAAGTTGTATTATAACTTGTATTTTGAACACGAATCATATAGGCCAGTATTCATAGTCAGTTCTTATATTTAAGTTATTTTAAGTATAGTCTGATATCGTTCTAAACCAATCACAGAGCCATATTAGCATCTTAAGAAATTACTTAAGTCGGTTTTGAAATAAGAACTGATGAGTACCGGCCATAAACAGATATTATTTTAAAAATTCACTACTGCTGTGCCACATATGTCAAAAAGCTGTACAATTCTCTAAACAAATACAGAAAACTTCGAATTTGTAGCATGTAAAATTTTACTTTTCTATCTTTATTAACGGTTGAGAAAAAAATATGAGGCATAATTTTCTGAGCAATCCTTATATATTCTAACTTGTAACTTACTTCGAACTTGTTTTTTCATTCTCAAATAACTTTAAATCATATAAAATTTCTCTTCTCGTATAATGTAATTTTCACAACACAAGCGACCATTTACCTCAAGATTATTTGCATTGAAAATCGTGAGAATTTTTATATGAACTATCACATGTGTAATCAATTTCTAAAATATTGATGTCACATAAACTTATGTTTTTGCATATCAATAGCAAGTAAAGAAAAATTCTAAGTAATATTGTGATCTTAATAAAAGTATATTTCTCTTCTCACTTAGATATAATACTGTAATACACACATAGTTTAATTTTTTCCCCTATTCTTTCCCTATCGAGTCATGCTATAGACAGAATTATCTTACTGACGCGATTATCTATATCATATATTTATGTCGATAAAACATTTAAAAACACAAATATGATGTGCGGAATAAAAAGCAATGACAAGACTTGCTATCACCTATAGTTCCTATAGTTTCAGTATCAGAAGATATTCGAACTTTACTAGAAATGGATTTTTTCGAGAACCGTTATTACAAGAACGCTCGATTGTTTATGATAATGATTGGTCAGTGGCCTTATTACAATCATAAAACCAAATTTATTGTGAGATTGTGTGTAATTATTCTTTTGATTTCCTCTGCTTGGATTCAGGTATCATTCTTTGTGTCAACTAAATCGTAAGCAACTTTGTACATTCCAGTAGGAAAAGTGTAATAAAATATTATAAAATATTACACAGTATTAAAATATTTTTTATTATTTACTTTATAATGTCAAACATTTTATTATTATTTATAATTATTCACAAAGATTGTGTATGTAATTTTGTTTGCACCATTTATATAAAGGAGAAGGTGGTATTATGGCCACTCGTATTATCTTCATTATTAAGTGACGAATTCTAATAATGATTAATGAAATCATTTGTTTATTAGTCTGTCGTTATGTAGTGGCGGTAATATGTCAATACACGATAGCCGGCAGTTTTACTTTTGAGCATTTCGAAACTTTTTTAAGATATATTTTAATATTTAATTATACATACTTCTTCATTATTTTTAATCTTAAGTGTATTATGGCATGAATGTCTGTACACTTGAGTTTTTTTGTTAATTAACTTTTTATTCGGTTGTAGGTATATATTTTGAGTTATGCATAGTTAAAGAATAGCATAGTATTTCTCTAATATGGTCCTCTAAGTGTGCTGACAATATGGCTACTTTCGAAATTTTCATATTGAGCCAATTCTTCGATAAATCGATTGTCGCTCTATTACTAACATATATAGTTCACGTCACATATACTATAGAGTATTATGATCGCGGTTGATATTCGTGACGGCAAAAAGGTTAGAACTTGTAAAGATATGTATTTTACAATATTTTATTCTTTTTTTATAATTATTCAGTAATTTTTTATATTGTAATACTGTATTATATTGTATATATATTATTATTTTGCATGTTAGATGCCAAGGCAACGTATTTTAAAATTTATTTTTGTAGTGGATCATATTACCATCCCTGTTTTTCTTCGACCCATTTTGCAATGTTTTACATTTTTACATTTTTTATAAATATTAAGTTATGTAATAAATATTTCATAACTTTAAATCTAGAAACTCTTATTTTCAGGAATACAATCGTCAAGTTTTAATTAAAAATATTAATTATTAATAAAGTTTTTATGTAAAAAACTAAAAGATGTCCATAATACCACTTTTTCCTCTATACGCATATATATATATATATATATAGAGTTTAATGAATTTAATACACCCTTTTAGGTAGCCACATTTTTAACATCTAAATGCACATTGGATCTTATTGTCGAAGTCATTCCTCCATTAACTATTAGTGTACTGTGGACAACCAAATATATTACTTGTTGGGTAAATATGGAAATTGTAAGTATCTTTTGTTAAATCATTTTTTATTAGTTTTATTAAAAGGAGATTAAAAAGTCTGTTTTGTTATTATAGATAAAAGATTTATTACAACGAATCAAAGATGACTGGGATTCATTAGAAATCATTGAAGAACTAAAAATAACTCAAAATTTCGTTGAACAAGGCCGATTATATGGCATATTTTTAATAGGTATACAAAAGAATTTAAAAACGTATTTTGTAGTAATATTATTACAACTTTATTTAATTTTATTTAATAAAGATGTTTAATTAATTACACAGGCACACAAAAATAAAAAAGTGGTCTGTACCAAAGAAGAGACCCATAATTTCTTACGTATTTTGACGTGCTGAATCCAAATCCGGGGTCAAAATTGACCCTCACCACACCAATTTTTTTTAAATCGCGAAGAACTACCGGAATTTTTCGTTTTATACGGTGGTTTTTCACAATTTAAAAAAAATTGGTGTGGTAGGGATCAATTTTGACTCCGGATTTGGATTCAGCACGTCAAAATACGTAAGAAATGATGGGTCTCTTCTTTAGTACAGACCACTTTTTTATTTTTGTGTGCCTGTGTTATCAGTATCTCTATTTAAGTTTTTTAATATTAAATTAATGTATTTTTCGCATAATTTTTCTGAGTTTTCAAATTATTCATATTTATTATATAATCACAGTAGAACAAAAGTAAATAAAAGATAATGCACGATATATTTATTTTATATATATTCGTTCGCACGTGTCATCCATTATTTTAAATATGATCTATACCAGGCCTGGCCCTGCGGCACCCGCGACAGAGCACGCGAGGAGAACATGCCCCTTCTTTGCGCGACTCCTCATCCCGTCTTTTCCTTCTGGCCCCTTGAGCCTCCATCCCCTCCACGAAGGGGGACCGGGCTATAGTATGTGCTTGCGCTCCGCGCGAGTAGTAGGGGAAACGGGGAACCTCGAGCTATAGTTCGTGGGCCAGGCCTGATCTATACCCATCTAGCACTAAAAATATATCAAAAATATTTCAATTAAAAAGTGAAACATTCAGAGTTATACAGAAACAACCTACGTGCAAAATTTAACTGTCATGACATACGAATACCTAGATGCGACGCGTCTGCCTAAATCGTAGCTAAATTCAAGCGGAAAGGCATTTTTGACGCCTAGTGTAAAATAAAGTAGGCAAGCGAGAAGAAGTATCGGAGTATAGGTTGGTAAAGGCCGCCCAGCAAGGTCCAGGTTTGAACCCTGGTCTAGTCTCTTCGCCTCGATATTTTTTCTCGTGCTGATCTTTACGTGGCGTACTTCCTGTGGTAACCTCCCTGAAGATACACCCCTACTCTTTTATTGTTAGAAGATTAAAAATAACGAAAGAGTACAAGAAATCTATTACTCTGAGTATGTATTAAGCTCTGTATTAACCTATTATACTACTATTACTATTACTATAGCTGCATTCACGACGTAGGTCAAAATAATCTGATCAAAATGATCCGTGCGTATGATTGGTTAAATTTGAATTTTCGTTCTGATTTGGCCAATCACGTGGGTCATTTTGATCGGATCATTTAGATCCCCTCGTAAATGCAGCCTATATAAATATTACGCAGTATATATATGATATATGTATCGTACGCCGTGACTGTTTGCGTACGTTCCACGCAGTAATCTGCGGGCTATGCTCCTCGCAATCGGGCGTGGTCGAGAGTAATAATAGTTTTTCTCTCTTTATTGGAATTATTATTTTTTATTGTTAACACGTGCGAATACGAGATCCGGTATAAACATTTTGTGCTCGCAACACGACGTGATGTTCGTTATGGCGACTCGGTAAGAAGAAATAAAGTGATGATCGTGCCCGCGCAGAGGAAAGTCGAGCTCAGTCGAATCGATCCGAAGAAGCACGAACTAGATAGCGAATCGCAGCGATCAGCGCTGGCGCGAGATTTGTTCGCAACAGAGGGCAGTGAGTACAAGGCTGCCTTTTGAATATCATACATACGCCTCTTTTTTAAATGACACACTTTCAATAATAAGGAAGTGTCTAGTAAACTGATACGCTCTGATTAACTTCTAACGCCGTGGGAAGAGTATAACGAAACGTTATACCGGGCAACACCGCGTTGCCATAGCGACTCCGTCGTTGCGCCCCTCGCGTAGTTCCCCTCCGCCGTCTCTCTCCCCGCCTCACCAACCGCCGAATATATAAGGCGGATGCGCGGACTGTCCGACACTCTCATCCTGACCAGCGCGCTGAGCCGGTCATTCCTTGAAGGCGAGCTGAGCCTTCGGCTCCCGGTGGAACGCACGAATTGAGAGCGACCACCGTACCCTTACGAGCGCGTGTTGAGCGCTTTTCCTAGACTAAGACACCATCCCGTCCGAGCCGCGAGCTGAGCGGCAGTTCCTCCGGGTCGCCTGCGTGATGAGCAGCGGCCCCGGATCGTCCTAAGGCCCGGAGCTGACGAGCCACCGCCGCGCGCTGGCATCCGCACGAGCTGAGTGCGGATGACAGCTGTCACTAGCCACGTGCGCCGACGCACCGAGCATACTGCACCGCGATACCGCCATACCTAATTGGGCCGCGTCATCGCGTCACCGCCGCGCCGGATTCACTCGCGTCACCGCGACACGACCGCGCTGATTGGTCCCGCCGGGGACAGCGTTCGAATCATTACCGCGAACGCGTACGCGACTACGCGCTCCGTTGTACATACTGTAAATAGATATTTGATGATATGAGCATGAATAAATGTTAAAGATAGAATAGAAAATATACCGCCTATTTATTCGACAATTCCCGCCGCCCGAACGCTGGATTTCCCGCGAGCTATCCGCGCCACAACTACACTGAATCCAACGTTACAAGGGGAAGGGGGTTATAGGATTTTTGACCTTTAATGTATGCTCAGAGAGATGTTTCTAACGTTTGAACCTTTTGGGCGCCCTGAAAAGGGCGGATTTTTGCGTCCGGAAAGGGAAGAATCACAGGTGGTTCAGGCGTAGACTTGACGGTGGAGACTCAGTTCCAAAGAGCTCAAGAAAGAGTCTCCGCTGGACAGAGCTTAACCTTAGCTTCTTGCTCCCAGGTGTTCGGGGACGTCCTTTCGGTGTGACTATAGGGGAAGACTCAGAAGTTCGGTTTCTCAGCTCGATGTTCTTCAAAGAATACTGCGTCGAGGAAGGGGGAATCTCGGAGGGGGAACGGGCTGCGTGGGGCTTCCTTAAGGCGAAGATAACCGCCAAGGCGTGGAAAGTGGCGGTTCGTCGACAGGAATGAGCTTCCACGTACAATAGCTGACTCCTTGATCCAGTTGTGGTAAAAAAATCCTCCGGGGCGGAAGGGCGCTGATTGTTGTTGTAATCAGCCACGGACTTCGCTGGCTCTTGTCGTCTGCGAGGAGGAGGAGCAACCCTCGTCGCTTTAGGCCTGGTATTCTGTCGGCGCGGTACTTTGCTGCCGTTGGAGAAAGGCCCGTTGGATAAGGCTCGCTTCCTTGGTTTTCAAAGAGAAAATCCTAGAACGATGAGTTCCGATGGTAGGCCCGCTGGACTCGTTCTTTTTGAAGGCCTGGTGGGCTCACTCCTTCGATAAGAAGGCCCGAGGCACATTTCGATTAGAGGCCCGTGGATGAGCTCGCTCCCATACAGCTGCCGAACTGATTTAATCACACAAGGAGGTCCGATGAGGAGAAAAAAAGGGCTCGCTCTCTATGTGCGGCAAAAAGATAAAAAGGCGTGTTACTGCTCGTTTTTATATTTTGGCGGTGTTGAATTTTACTTTCGAGTTAATCTTCGTGTTGCTCGCCGTCTAACGGAGACGCCTCGTACTATGCTCCTTATGTTTCTGCGGTGTCGTCTTTTGAGTTCGAGTTACGTCTAGCGTTGGTGGCGGCGCTTCGTACTATGGTTCAGGGAGCGCGGGAGCGCGCGCCTGATGTTGCGGTGTGTCCGTTGCGGCGGCTCGGTTGTTTGTTAATGAAAGGGAAGCTGGATTCTTTCGAATCGCGACGGTATCGACTTATTGTCCGCCGTTATGAGAGAATGTGAAAGCTTGCATCCTCGTCGTGTGGAGTTATGGTGGCTCTCTGTCTTTTTGAAGGTACAATGGGCCGACCGATTTCACGTGATCGCCGTCTCCAGGGAATGCGAGGTGTCGCATCCGAGTAAAAGGAGTGGACGGCTGTTGTATAACCGTTACCGCTGAGAGACAGTGATCTTTTTCCTTTTTGAATGACGGGCTGACCGATTTCACATGGTCGCCGTCCCCGCGGGATGCGTGATGCACGCATCCCTCGTTTTGAAAACGACGAAATAAGAGTATATTCGTCGGCGGGATGCTGAAGCCCTCTTGTAAACGTGACGGGCCGACCGATTTTATGTGGTCGCCGCCGTATTTAGTTTCCAAACAGGAAGTGATAGCTTAATACTAGAGTAATTTATAACTAAAGGAACGCAGACAAGTTTAGATTGTGAGGGTTTTCGCCGCTTAATGTGTCACTAATAGTAAACAAAAAAAGGCAAATATTAACGCAATCTTTATCAAATAATATAACTTCATCGCAAATAAAACTTATAATCGATGAGACTTAACTAATTGGTAACGCGTAGAGTACATTTGATTGTTTTGACTAGACCAGATCGGATTAACATAAACAGCGCGATGGCAAACAGAGTAAACAAAATCGAAGTATATGCTCTAAATATCTATAGGTAGAATTGCTAGCTTAGATAGAGGTCTTACAAACAATCTTTTAGAGGTTCGTACGGTAGCTCTACGGACAACGCTGTCTGAATCAGGATGAACCTCATGGACTCTTCCTAACAACCATTGCAGAGGCGTAAGACCCTGCTGTTTTACCAGTACCAGAATATCCGGTTCCAGTTGCCTCCCCTTACTGACCTTCCATTTGGTACGTTCTTGTAAGATATGGAGATATTCGAAGCTCCATCTGCGCCAAAAATGTTGTTTAAATTGTTCGTTTCGTTGTCAGTTGATTTTCGTTGGTATCTTGTAAGTCATGACAAGGGACGCTATTCATCGTCGTACCAACTAGAAAGTGATCGGGGCTGAGAAAAATCGTTAGGATCGCCACTTAATTGTGTGAGTGGCCGAGAATTCAAAACCGCTTCTACTTCGCAGAGCACAGTCTGCATTTCTTCGAAGGTTAAATGAGCCCTTCCGATAATTCTTGACATGTAATGTTTGGCGGATTTAACCGCCGCCTCCCAGAGGCCCCTGAAATGAGGTGCGTTAGGCGGGATAGAAGACCACGAGGTTTCCTGCTCGTTAAAGAATTGTTTTACGTCTGCAATTGCTCGTTTTTAATAAATTCATAGAATTTTTTTAACTGCTTGTATGCTTCGACGAAGGTCGTCCCGTGAATACATACACGCGAATTTTCTTCTGCGCGAGAAGAATCACCGAAGCGCGGCAATAAACGCGTCCGACATGTGATTACTAACTAGCTCTATGTGAGTTGCCTTTGTGGCAATAACACACAAAAATGGAGATGTATGTCTTGTGATTACGGGCATTGGGACGCTTGCTCTCTCCTAAAATAATTGAACCGGCGTAATCGACGCCACAATGGCTTGGAAATAGTAACGTGGCTACGGGGCAACAAACCCATTATAGCCTCTGACTGTACCGGTTTAGCTTTAAAACACGTCACGCAATTTCGGATAATTTTTCGAGTAGTCGAATGTAATGAACAGAGTTTGGAAGTTGGTGCCGCGTTTTCCCCCACTCTACGCGTCTACTAGCGGCCGAGCGCCACAGGAAGCAGTACCCTATAGCGCTCTTCTTGCGGCGTTCGGCCGCTAGCAGGCGCGTAGAGTGGGGGAAAACGGCATCAACTTCCGAACTCTGGTAATGAAACAGGCCAAAACCGCTGCCTCACAGCATGGTTGCTTGCGTTTCTGCATACGTACTACGTACGTGTTCGCGATAAATTACACGCTTGGTTAGCTCATGATCACGCGATAGGAGTATGGGATGGTACGCGTCAGTTGCCAATTCGAAATTTTTTAATCTACTACCCACACGCATTAATCCGGCCTTATCTATTTCAGGAGATAACCTGAGTAACTTACTGGAATTGTCCAATGCGACTGCCTTGAGCAGAGCTTGGTATTCTGAGAAAAACGCGTTTCTTTGAATATTTTTGCACACAGCGTCCAATGCATATGATGATTGCGAATTCCCTGCGAATTTAACGCATCACGGTACTTGTAAGTGATTTAATTCGGACAAATTTGACTTGAAGTTTATCCAACGCAAATAAATATTCCGTGGAACGGATTCGTCCCACTCAGTGCCCGCTTGCCAAAGCTTCTGAAGAATGAGTTTGACAGTTACGACCACTGGACCAAGGAACTCCAGAGGATCGAATAATTTAGCGACCTCGGATAAAATCGCACGCTTGGATACAATATCTGTACCGTGTTGCGTTTCGTACGAAAACATCAATGTGTCCTTAGCTTGATCCCATCGGATTCCTAGGACGCGTGAATCCGTGGCGTCGTTTATAGACCGGATTGCCAGATTGACGGCTTGCATCTTTCAGCAATGTCGGAAGGTTTGACACCCACTTGCTAAGCTCGAATTGCCCTAGCCGCAATAATTCCACTGTCTCGTCGCGAACCCGTCTTACGTTTTCGATAGTGTCTGCTCCCGTGAGCGCATCGTCCACGTAAAAGTCTCGTTGAATATGTTTTGATCATACCGGGTATTTTGCCGCATGTAGCTCGACTAAATGTTTGAGGCATCTTGTTGCCAAGTAGGAGGCAGAAGAAATACCATATGTGACTGTTGTCAACTCGTAGGTATTTACGGTGGATTTGGTATCGATTCTCCATAGAATCCTTTGTAAGGATGTCTGCAATGGATCTATCGGGATTTGCCAGTACATTTTAATAATGTCGGTGACGAAGACATAGATGAAGGTAAGAAAACGGATCAGGATCAACATTAAGTCCTGCTAGACGACGGGTCCTACTATGAGCGCATCTTTGAGCGACAGACCTGTACTGCTACCGCACGACGCATCGAAAACAACGCGAATCTTAGATCGTTCGAAATTTTTATAAACGCCGTGATGGAGTAGATAAAACGAAATAGAACTCTCGTCTACTGACACGTTTATTTTACGCATATGTCCTAACGAGACGTATTCATCCATAAACTGTACGTATTGATTCCTCAAAGTGGAATCGCGTTTAAAACGTTTTCAAGATTCAGCAATCGCTTTAAGGCGGTTTCCCTAGAATCTCCTAGTTTATTGATCAAGTGGGTTGGCAATTTTTTTACTGGAAGTGTTGCTCTGAAACGGCCCTGTGGCGTCTGAGATATATTGTCAAGGAAATGTTGCTTGCAACGAGTTTCTTCAATTGTGTGGCTAATAGCCTTATCTGATACGTCCTTTTGTTGCCAGAAACGGCTTAACTGCTCATGCAATTGTTCATTGGATATATTCACGTGTAATGCTTGCACGTGCCGATGCCTGCATCTGACCTTGAGAAATCTAGCAAATGACCCGCAAGAACCCATCCCAGGCGTGTTTTCTGCAGAGTCGGATGCTTCGGGGAGTAACTTGCCCTACGCATAAGAGCTCCCAGAATAATTCGGCGCCCAACGGAATGTTGATTTCTGAAGATTTGTAGAACTGAGGGTCAGCTAATTTCAAGTTTCGCGGGAAATCAAATTTGCTACGCCTGAGATAGAATCCGGGCAATTTGTCCGTTACTTGATCGGCAACGATACAATCTCAGCTGAGTAGGAGTTCAAGCGGGAGCGCAATTTTAGACGAACAATTTGAGACTTCGAGATGGCTCCATTTATGCGTGAAATAGAGATATCTAGAGAATGCCGTTTCAATCTAAGAAGAATTAAGTATTTCCTTGATATAAAGTTAGCCTGTGAGCCACTATCCAGTGAGATGCGACACTTTCTGGGTAAATTGTCGTTATCATCAACGTACGCAATCGCGGTGGATAACATGGCGTTCCTTGCCGCTTGATGAATTTGACGTGTGCGTAACCACCTGAGTTGAAGATTCCGCGATAGCTGCTTCCTTTTTATCCCCTTCGCTTCGGTCATGGGATACTGAGCTAGCCATTGCATGAAGCCATTGCATGAAGCCATTGCATGAAGCAACGTGTTGTGTTTGGCCCCACACGTTTTGCAATTGTCCGACGTACATTGGCTGCGTTCAGCAGAGAAAACCGCTCAGTGAGCGCTCAATGATTCTTTACTGCATTGACTACGTTTAACTGACACAATTATTGTGAATCAGTTTGATTTTCTGCTAAACGACATTTGGCTGCATTTAGTAAAATATAAATATTCTAAAATAATTTACGATTTTCTATTTCCTTTTCATTTATTTACAACATGTTTACTCAGCGATCGCCATGTTTTATAGCAAACTGAAAGTACGCTGCATTGAAGCACAATGGTATATCCAACTTTACCACTGCCAATGGTTCTTACACTTAGATCCAGCAAGGAACTAAAAGTAAGAACCAATCAAATGCAGTAAAGAATCATTGAGCGCTCACTGAGCGGTTTTCTCTGCTGAACGCAGCCATTGGTGTGTCGAGGTAATACTTTCTTGGTTAGTAATTCACATTTTTAATTCCGCTCTGCGTTATCGACTTCGATCAAGTTCGAGCGTCGCTTTAGCATCCCCTTAAGAACTATGCTCTACGTCGATGATACAGATATTATATCAGGTACCACACTTTAGCACTTACAGTCCTGAGCGACCGACTATTGCCCAATCAGATTCATAGATAGAGACAAAGATATGTTTCGGCCACTGGCCATCTCACTCGCTCTTCTCGACCCTGCCTTAAAGTAGGGATCGCTCCGTCCATGCTCTACGTCGATGGCTTTTTGGGGGGGGGCTTAACGTGCCACTAGCCTAGCACTTGCTCTTTATGGCTATCGGGCACAGTCCATATAGATCCTATTTCTATAACCATCGCTCGTATTCATAGTCAGTTCTTATTTTAAGACCGTCTTAAGTAACGTCTTAAGTTGCTAATACTGCTCTGTGATTGGTTTAGAACCATATAAGTCTTTACTTAAGATGATCTTAAATAAAAGAACTGACTATGAATATGGGCCCATAAATCCTACTATCACTACACCCCATAACACCTTTGTCCTTATCACAGTGGGAGAGTTGTTTGCTTTATATAACTTTTCCTATATTAGTCAAAAATTTCTGCAACGCCAGTAACGGTCCTAAGCGAAAGTGTTTAATCCACGCGTCTATATCATACGGGTATCTCACTTTGGCCAACGTAAGTTCGCGATAAAGTTTTTCCCTGGTCTCATCGTATAATACACATCTAAACGTCACGTGACTGATGTCCTGGTATTCAGCGCCACACTCACAGCGCGGGCTCTCTATGTAACTCTTTCTATAAAGCGAGGCGTTCAAATTATAGTGATTTGCACGTAATCTGTTGACCATTGTCACAAATCTTCTTTCTGCGTTTATTTTATAAAACCATGGTTTTTTCATTTCCTTGTTATAATAGTTATCAAAATACATCGTCCCCTTGTATACTCCTTCCGCTTCTATTCGAAACCTCGTTTTCTCAGCCATTTCTTCTTTAAATAAATTACGCCAATCGGAAATAGGCACCTTGATCCTTGTATCCTCCTCTTCCAACGTAGCCTCCTTCGCCATTTCGTCCGCATCTTCATTTCCCGTGACCCCAACATGTGACGGCACCCACCCTATCACAATTTTTCCCTCCCCGACGCCCCCCTCCTGACATCTTTCGAGGTACCGTCGTATGCGTTCTCTAATCCTACATGTAATCGCATTTTTATTAAAGTTCAGTTTGAGACTATCAATATCCATGACCACGCTTTGGTTATCCGTTAGGATTAAAACGTCTCTAGTCCAATTACAATAGTCAATGAGTCTTAACGCCATTTCTACCGCCATTAACTCGTCGGTGAAAACGGAGCAACGTTTATCGATACTCATATGAAAACCTGATTCCTGATCTTTAAAAATTATTCCGAGACCAACGCTATTATTGCCTCTGATTTTAGAGGCATCTGTAAATATCGCTCCGTAGTCGTCAGCGAGTTTAAATCTTTCTTTAAAACGAAGCAAAAATTCCTCGTCCGTCATATTCGGTGTGTGTTTTCTTACTTTACCTATTTCAATGTCTGTGTCAACAGCCAACGAATTAGTCCAATAGTCAAATTTATAAATGTTCGGGACATCGTTACGTTCCATACTATCCCTATTCTTTTTAAATTCCCTCCACGAGCCTACCAGCAAGAAAT
Source organism: Tetramorium simillimum (assembly GCA_011636635.1). NCBI lineage: Eukaryota > Metazoa > Arthropoda > Insecta > Hymenoptera > Formicidae > Tetramorium > Tetramorium simillimum. The sequence continues at coordinate 16,478 of VBVQ01003855.1, forward strand.
AGCGACCTCTAAGGTTTGTTGCGCCTTTTCTCCTATGTAATATATCTAACATATTCATGTTAGCTTCTAGCTCTTTATTATTGTTATTAATTATCTTTAACCAGAAATTTCTCGCTAGTAGTCCCGCACGGTCCTCAATCTTGAGGATATTTTCGCTTCTGCTGTCATTACGCAAATCGGTGTGCTGTTCCGATATCCTAAGGCTAATCTCAGACCTTTATTTTGAATCTTTTCCATTTTCTCTTGGCCTTTGCTATCTCGCGGATAGTATACAAACAGTCCGTAATCTATGATGGATCTAACATACGATTTGTAGATCATTAAGGCCGTATTTACCTCTATGCCCCAGGATACATGACACATATAGCGCATCACATTCATAGCCCGATTCGCTTTATCCGTCATCTGTGTGACTTGCCTGTTGAAATCCATATTGTTATCAAATACAATCCCCAGAAATTTAGCCGATTTAACATTGCCAATACGTACGTTCTTAATTCTAATAGATATTCTAT